>RJWT010005119.1:0-31662 GCA_004365215.1 Cuniculus paca | reverse complement strand
TCTGGTGTTCTGGGTTTTGTCCTTAAAGTCCTGACATCCCTAAGATGCTGCCAAAATGCCCTACACCTTCTAAGGCTCTATTAGAGCTTAAACTATAAACACAGGAATTTATAGGCATTTTTCTGACTGTATCTGAAAATCACGATTTTTCTACAGTTTGTGGGTACTCTAGGAACATAATCCCCACGAATTTCGGGAGTCCACTGTAATGACGAACGTTGAATAATTGACCCATCTTAAAATGTATTCTATTTTATGATCACACTAAATTCAAAAGCAGTTCAAACTATGTCCATGTTGCAATCAGAGATTTAATTTCAGCAAAATATCATTCTTTATATTAAATAAATGCTGTTACTGTTAATGCCATACCCACTGTGTGGAGGAAGAGGAGTTTTCTCCTCTTCCTATACTATACTCGCAGTGTCTAGAATGCCATAGGTGTCTACTAAACATTTACTGAATAGATGAATAAGTGTAACAAATGGAGTGTATTTAATTTGTTTGTATTTCTTTCTAAGTTTATCTTTGTTTTCAGTCAAATAGAAATTATGCTTGTTTTATATTGCTATGTACTTAAATAATATTTTATATTTCAAACAATATTGGTGATATGAAAATTTTTCCCTTTAAAGGAAGAAATATTTAATATTTAAAGGGTATTAGAATCCCTTTAAATTAAACTAATCTTTCCCCTTTCTATGATGTCACTTTCTTGACTCTTCCCTGGCCCATTTTTGATCTCCAAGAATTTCAAATTCAAAACTCCCACTTTCCCTTTCCCATTCTTATCCATTCTCTTTCTTTAAGTGCCAACTCCACTACCTTCCTCCACCCAATCCACATATCCCAAGGGTAAGGGTAAAGGAAAGAGAAACTAAACTTTCCAAAAGCCTTCTTTCCCACTCCGAATTCATATGAAGAAAAGATACTCATTAGTTACACAGACGGGTTCAAATCCTCATTCTACCATTTATGTACAGTCAGAATTTAAACAGAGTGTTAAATTAGCTTTGATCACTAGTCTTTTTATCAACAAAATGTCCAAGCACTAGCCACCATACCTCACCATACCTCTGGGCTAGAGAGACCCTTGCCTCAGTCAACAACTGAAGAAGGCCTCAGTTTGACCCTTAGCTGGCAGTAAGGTTTTCCCATGGAGTAAGGAATTCATAGCATCTAGGGAGTATGCTCACCTGGAGCCGGAGCACCATCCTACCAAGAGCTGCTCTCTGATTCCCCTGCCCAGGGCTCCTGCTTTAAATCCGAGTTATATCCCTAAACCTTTCAGGATAGTGGCTCATCACATTGGTTTGTATACTCCTAATTTTGAGGAGTCAGTCTCAGATACTGTGGAATATATGCATGTGCAAATATGTCAGTAACTCTTAAAAATGAGTCCTGAGCCTGTGTAGCATAGTTTGAGAGCTCAGGGAAAGAGGAAGAAAGATAGTCAGTTGGATCTTGGCTTAGGGTCAATACATATTTGTTTTCTATCTGGTGATACTTATTTGAGGTTAGTAATTCTGAAGAGTTTGAGACTATATCTAGCATAGCTCACTTTAAGCTTGGCCTTCCACGTTTCATTTGAAAGAATATTATTCAAGTAGGAAGATAAAATATATTCAGTAAGTTTGTTAGCTTGATTTAGAACTTTTAAATACTTAGTATATGACTTTGTTGGTACTTTTGCTTCAAGTCCTAGATATATTACAGGTACATCTTCTTAAAACATAGTAACTATATATAGTACATGCTACAATAATTATAATTTCACATGTGAAATTATGGTAAATTAATAAGTACTTGTTAGAACTTGTTAACTTAAAGCATTCTCCTAGGCACATTTGGAAAATACAAAATAAACAGAGGAAACAACCTAACCTTTGGGGTGCTTGTGAATTGATTGGATATGCCTAAGAAATGTAAGGGTAATTTCAGAAGTGTTTAGAATTCTAAGAAACCAATTTTCTGCAATATTTATACAAAATTATCAATTGAATTACAGTCACTGGGGTTCTACAACTCTATGTACACAATGCCATTCTTTTTTTGCCTGGTTAAATTTTCCCATTTTTCGAAGTTTTCAACCTTTTTCTTGCTGACTCTCTTCCATCCTCCATTGTTCTTCTCTGAACTCCTGATACAGACAAGATCATCAACAATACTTTAGCTTTTAATTATTCTTTAACTGTTTCCTGTGCAGATAGTTTTACAAAGGCACTTTCCCCCCTTTTTTTATTAGTACATGTTTGCTGTACACAATGAACACACTCATCATGGGGGATTTGTGCATGTATGAAATACATCTAATTCTTTGGGGTTTTTTTATCCCTTTCTTCTCCCCTCCCTCTAATGTTTCTCCCTCTTCCCATTTATAAAAGATTTATTTCCATTTTTTCTTCAATTCTTTTTTTTCTTTAAATCCCTTTTCCCTTCCTTTCCATCCCTCTCCCATCTCTTATTTCCCTTCCCATTTCAACAAGTTCTTCCTACTTCATAATTTCTATCCCATATTTTGCTCACTGTGGAAAAAGGAACCTTACTACATTGTTGTTGGGAGTGTAAAGTGGTATAAACACTATGGAAATTAATACTGAGATTTCTTAGAAAACTAAAGCTAGAGATTCTATTTGACCCAGTTATTCCCCTTCTAGTTATCTTTCTGAAAGAGTTAAAGTTATCAAACCACAGTGATACATGTATACCCAGGTTTATAGCAGTACAATTTATAATAGCTAAATCTTGGAAACAGTCCATATGCACATCAAGAGATGAATGGACAAAGAAAATATTGTATTTATATACAATGGAATATTACTCTGCCAGAAAGAAAGATAAACTTGAGACACTTTTAGGTAAATGGATGCACCTCCAGACCATAATTCTAAGTAAAATAAACTAAACACACAAGTTTCAATATCACACTGTTTCTCTTGTGTGGGAAACCCAAGGTATAAATACAAATACTAAATTCTTATTTTGCATTTAACTTAAGTAATTTTCTTTGAATTACTGCTTCTTTTCAGACTCCCTCAGTCCCCAGCTTCCCAGGCTCTTCACCATATATTCACACTCCACAAACTGATCAATAACTCTGATGTTTTTGGACAATTCTCTGTTCAGCTGCAAATTATACCATCTAATTTAACATAAAATCATACAAGGGTTGATAAAAAATATGGCCAACAAGCATTGCTCAAAAATTTAAAAAGACACATTGCTATTAATCCCCCTCAAAACACTTCCTTTTTCTTCAAAAACACACCGAATATTCTTGTCAATTTCTGAAGCAGTTCTGGCAGTCTTATTTAGTGGGTGTATATATGAGGTCTGATCAAAAAGTGAATTCTGCTTCAGACTTCCACTGAACAGAAAGGCAGGCTTACAAAATCATTAGTTTCCTCACTCACCTAATTCACTGGATCTGGCACTCTGTGACTTCTGGCTCTTCCCCAAAGGCTAGATGACCATGAAAGGTAAACATTTTGCAAAGATCTGAGACATTAAGACAGACATGACAAGGCAACTAAAAGTATTCACAATGTAGGACTTTCAGAACTGCTTTGGAAAATAGTGAGAATGATGGGATAAGTATGTTAAGAGCAATGAGGAGTATTTTGAAAAGGATTAATAGAAATGGTTTTTATAATGGTTTTTAATGATTTTTATAAATGGTTTTTAATAATTTTTCAACTTAATAATTCACTGTATTTTGACCACACCTCACAGAAGGTGGAGTACTTGGTAAAGAATGGATTTCAATGAGTAACATGTAAGAAGAGCTTCATTTTTATATTTTGATGAGGAAAGAGAGAATTATCAGAATAAATACAGGTTGTAAAGTGAAGAGGTCCTTGAAGAAAGAAAGAAAGAGCCATGTTGTTAGGAGCAACCTTGGAGAGAAGAATCGTTGAGAATTCGACCAAATCATACTCTGCATGACACAGGCCAGGAAAGGATGACTGTTCGATGCGTGCCTCCTGGAATGAAGATGAAAGCTCGCTGCTTATGCCACATGTTTAAGGAGGCTGAGACCAGTCTCCTGGCTGTGGCTAGAATATGCACAATTTATATCGGGGTCTTTCTCCACAGCATAGTTGCTCAGACCTTGTGCATATTCTGAACATCATGCCTTATCTGTGGTAATTTAGATATGTTAATGCCTTCACAAGGTATAGGGCTCCAGAGGGCAAGACTATCTTCATTTTTGATTCCTTAGTAGAATAACACCTGGAAAAAAAAAGTATGCTCCTGAGAAGAAATGGGAAATATCAGGGGTCCCTAATCCTGTGCTGCTGGAAACTAGAAAGCACAATAGCAGGCAAGCCGTAGGCAAGCAGTAGAATCTGATCGGCATCTATAGCTGATCACCATCACTCAAATTGCCATTGAGCTCCACCACCTCTCAGATCAACAGGGCAATAGATTCTCTTATAGGAGTGTGAAACCTACTACGTGAACTCTGTATGTGAGGCATGTAGGTTACACACTTATGAGAATATAACGCTAAAAACTATATACCTGCTGTTATGGTTTGTATCCAGATGTCCCCACAAAGACTCTTGAGCTCATAGGTGGGGCTTCTGGGAGTGATTGGATCCTACATGATACTAGATTAGTCCACTGATTGTTGTAGTGTAGTTCTGGGTGTAAATGATGGATTTACTGAAGAGGGAAAACCCTCCCTAACTGGGTGGCATCAACCAATAGGCTTGTATCCTTGATGGAATATAAAGCTAGTTTCCTGCCTCCCATGCCATCAACTGTTTCTCCTCTGCCATGCCCCTCTGTCCTGCCACCTTACCTTGAAGTCAGTCAACTATGGACTGAAACCTCTATACACTGTAAGCTAAAATAAACCTTTCCTCCTTTAACTTGTGGGTGTAGGGTATTTTGTCCCAGCAACAAGAATGTAACTAAGACACACCCCCACCAACCATGGAAAAATTGTCTTCCCCAAAACTGTTGCTAAAAAGTTTGGGAGCTACTGGGATATGTGGAAAGTCAGGCCAAAAATACCAGACTATATTTGAATACTGTTTCCATTGTTTAAAAATTGCATGCATGACATTGGATGCATTATGTAAACATTCTTATGGGGACAAAAAACAGAAGTAAATATTAAATTGAATAGAAGTTTTTCAAATGAAAATGGAAAGGAGAGTTGGAAGGAGCAGGAAAGGGGGGTGGGTTAGGGGACAAAAAGAAGAAAGAATTAAGATGTATTACATAATATATAACCTTTCTAGGATAATTGTAATTATTATGTACTGCAAATATGTGCTAATAAAAAAGAAACAAAAATATTGAACTATAGAATTTTTATAAAATTTAGTTGTTTAACTTATTTACATGCTTTTCCTCTTTCCAGAGGTTTAAAATGATACATAAATATGATAATATTTTAAGTTTAAAAAGATTACCTTGAAAAAGTTTGTGAAAAGGAGACAACTAAAGTAGGAAAGGTATAACAGAAGCACAAAAATGCTATTTTTCAAGAGAGAAATGATGAGAGATCAAACATACGCTGCATGATAACACATACGACTCTGCACCTCAGCAGTTTATGACAGAAGAAAGACCAAATCAATTATGTCATTCACTGTGACCTTATTACTAAAACATGTAAACAAAAAGGACCAAAAATATCAAGGTAAACTACTCAGGAATAAGGTATTTCTTCCAGGGTTTAGACAAAGTTTAATAGAGTGGTAGCACATTATAGTAGATAGAAAAATAATTTTACAACTTTATTTTTGTTTTTAATATTTATATCTATGACATCATTCAAAATTATAGTTCAGTAAACTAATTCTGGAGGTGGGAAGCATATCAGTGATGAATTAAAAAGCAGATGAGATTTTTCAGTAGTATAAAAGAAGTTCTGCAAAGTTTTAAGGCTATCTTCCAAAACTTATTGTTTCTTGGAGACAATATTTTAATAGTTTTGTATATTGATTAATGCGAGGTTATAGTCTGCGATAATAAGTATTTTTAGTTCATACATTAAGATAAAAGCAGTGGTATGCACTGTGATGGTTATCTTAGAATAAAGAACAAATGAGATATCCTTATAGAATCTGAGAAGCCAGACAGTATATAAAGATCTTAGTCTTGCCTGTGAGCACTTAGCAGGACACTTGTTACTTAGTAAACCTGGAACAAATAACTACTTTTGTTAACACTTTTGAGTGTATGAATGTATTGATGGATACATCATAGCTACCCAATTTATATTTGTTAGCTAGTTGATTGGCAGATTAGTGATGAGCACAAAAATAATAAAATTGAGAGGGATTAATTGAATCAGATTTTCTGTGCTGGAAAACCAGAAAGTGAGACACTGATTCACTAAACGTTTAAATCTAGTTTTCATAAGCATTTTTGTAGACATCTACTTGAATTCAGAAGATGTGACCTTTAACATATTTAACCCAGTCGCAAATTATTATCCTAACTTATAACAAGCAATGTGTTCTACCAAAATGATGCAAATGTGGAGGTGAAGATGGACAATATAGTTGACAACTCAGAAGTTTCTAAATGCTTAGACATTAGATGCTTATTAAAGACAGGGATACAAATGTTTTCTTTCAAATTTTCTGCTAAGATGCCATATGATCCTCCACTGAAAGAAACCCAGAAAAATTTAAGAAACCATTAATGAGAGAAACTGTGATTCATTAAAAAGTACTTACTGAGTAATAATAATAGCCATTTTAATAACAATAACAGACCCTACCACTTTTAGGTTGTCACCTTATGCTAGAAATGACATGATTTTTATTATAAAGTACATGATATGTATAAAAAGACCACAAATATATACCTACAGCTGTGATTGAGATCTAGAATGTCCTCCAACAGAGGGGATCTAGAATGCCTTCATGAACTCAGAGGTGGGATTTTTAGAAGGTGATTTGGTCATGGGTCCACTGTGCTCATCAGTGGGTTCATCCATCAGTGTATCCACATCTGAATGTGCTGTTAGGAGGTGAATCCTGGTGGGGAGAGGTGGCACACTGGAGACATGACCTGGAAAGGTGTTCCTCCTTTCTCTTCTCTCTCTGCTTTTTGGCCCCAGTGACATGAACAGTTTTCCTCCATTTGATGTTCCATTACGCCCTTCCTGCTTTGGAACCATCCAGCTATAGACTCTAAAAACTGTGAGCCAAAATAAACCTCTCTTCCTTGAAGTTGTTGATGTCTGGTATTGTGTTTTAGTGATGGGAAAGTAACTAAAGCACTCACATTTTTAACAATTATAAAACAATGAACCACGCCCCCATACCCCCACAGACTGCCACTGGGGACCCCTCCTTCCAGTAGCAAGTGTCAGCCAGAAGAAGCAGCCAGCCACACCCCCATGTGCTTGCCACCATCTGGGAAGCCTCTGTATAGCTGCATGGGTCTGGGGAAGCCTGCTCTGTGCCCCACCACCTTCCAAGGAACCTAGGTTTGGAGAAATAAGGTGCCTGGCCCATTCCCCTACATTGTGGATGGGCAACCAATGTAGAAAGCACCTGGAATTCTGTATTGGTTACTTTTCTCTCATTGCTAGGACAAAACACCTGACACCCAAAATGAAGGAAGGGAAGGTTTATTTAGCTCACTGTTTGTGAGGTTTCAGTTCATAATTAGCTGGCTCCAAGGCAGGGTGCAATGGCACTGGGGCAACACTTCAAGACAGCAGCCAGAGCAATAGAGGAGAACAAGCCTCTTCTCCTCCCTTATATTGTACACAGCCCCCACCCCAGGATGGGTGTAGCACTCACAAAATCTCTGTGCCCTTCTCTTGCCCAAGATGTGGACATTTACAAAGTAAAGACCCGGCTCCCTGCTGTGTCTCTAAGTTAAACTAAGCTTCTCAAGTTGACACAATGTATCAACCATAACTAACTCCACAACTGGCTCATCTAGAGGAACCCAGGAATACATCATGACAAAGCAGCAAAATGCAGTCTCAGACAACCAACCCGCACAGAACAAGTCTGAGAGACATAGACATGGAAAAACTTGGAAGTCACACACCTGAAATTTTAGAAATGATAGCAACCGAAGTCAAGAAACAACTTCATGAGGCCAAAAAAAAATAAGGTCACAAATAATATCTCAGGTAAAATAATAAATGACAACCATAATGAAAGAATTGCTAAGTATAATTAAGATCCCAGAAATACAGCACAAAAACAGAATATTAAAAGATGTTAGAGAAAAGAAAAAGATCACCTATAAAGGAAAACTCAACACAACAAACTTCTCAACACACTTCTCAACACAAACCATCAAGTCAAGAAGACCTTGGAGTGAAGTATTTCAAGTCTTGAAAGAAAACAACTTTCAACCCAGACTGACATACCCTGCAAAACTATCTTTCAGAATTAATGGTGAAATAATATACTTCTATGACAAAGAACAACTGAAGGAATTCATGACCAACGAGTACTGATGGATATTCTAGAGAGAGAGATAAAGATGACCACAGTTCCAGGAACAGCAGCAGAGGAGTATCATTGAGCGGGGCAGGCAATTGAATGCAGGGGAAAAGTAGAGAGTCAACAGCAAGGAAATAGCAAGGCAGAGATGAGCCAGTGCACGTTGGTCATAACCATTAATGTAGATGGCCTCAATTCACCAATAAAAAGAAAAACAGGCAAAGTGGATCAAGAAACAAGATCCATCAATATACTGTATACAAGAAATACATTTAACTTAAAGGAAATTCATAGACTGAAAGTCAAAGGAAAGAAAACAATGCTTCATGTGATAGGGGCCCAGCAAAAAGCAGGGGTAACTAGCCCATCAAACACAGAATGGATAAGAAAGATGCAGTATTTTTATACAGAGGAAAGCTACTCAACTATAAAGAAGGATGATCTCAAGGTTTTTGTTGGTAGATGGATGAAACTTGAGATCATGCTCATGGGTGAAATGGTTTGGACTCACATGGGTGAATACCATTTTGTCTCTACAGTATGAAAGACTGAAGGAGTTAGTGGGATCTAAAATGTACAATAGCTATTGTGAAAGTGAAAGAAGAAACTTCTAAAAATGGGATAAACAACTGGGATGGGGAAAAGGAGAAAAGGAAGAAAGGCGGGAAAAGAATATATATATATATATATATATATATATATATATATATATATATATTACTAATCTCTGTTAGACCAACAAAACAAATGGTTTGTGCTTTCATTGTTTGATCATTTTTACATATAAATGTTTGGTAATCTGAACTTTTAAAACAACAATATGCAACATATTAATCATTATTAATTCCCCATTATTCTGTTTTGAAATTTTGTCATTGTTTTTATCTTTTCTTTTTCATTTTAAAATTAAAATTTTAAAAAAAGAGTTATAAAATGATGAGTCTTCATGTACCAACTAACCAATTTAAGAGAGGCATCATTACCAATGTCTCTGATTTATCAGGCATATCCAGCCCAATCAAATCATTAGTCTTCACACTATAGTATTATTTATTAATCATTCCTTTGCTTTTCATTGTAGTCATTGCTTTTTCATTTTGTCTGCCTCTCAACTTGGAAATTGAATCACATTACATATTCTCTTTTTTAGTCACTTTTTATTCAAATTCAATCATGTCATAGTATGTTCATTTTCCTCTGTTGTTTAGTATTCTAAAGTTTAATAAATCATAATGTATATAGAGATATTTGGGTTATTTTTAGCTTTTACAATTATAAACAGTGATACTATACACAGGATAGGTACAATCTGTCAATTTAGTAGTTGTTAGATTACTTTAAGTTATTTAGTAGTTAGCACATAACAATCAAGCAGCAATAGCAAATATTTTTTTTTATTTTGAACTCACAATCTCTCACTTGCCAGGCAGACACTGCCACTGAGCTATAACCTTGGCCCTAGGAAATCTTTTAGAGCTTTCAATGACACAAATAGTACGATGTGGCACATGTGCCATAAGTTCTCCACCACTACCCTAGAGGAGGACATGTCCTTGTTTCTCTCCTGCTCTCCTAAGGAAATATTTGGAAGCTAAAATAATCTTTCTAGTATTCTCCTCAATCATTAATCTATCCTGGTATTTGAGAAACATAGTCAATTTTCCCCAATATTTCCTTCATCTTACATCCTTTTAAGCTAAATAGTCTTCCACTGATAATGTTCATCATCATATCTTCTCAGTAATTTCTGAAGGCTAAAAAGTTAAATTCTGTTGTGTTCCCATTAAAAAGAACTAACTAGAAGTTAACATTAAGTTTTAAGAAATAAATGTGCATCTCAATCACAGTGTTTCCCAATATTGAGGGTTTGGGTGGCAGGAGTCTATGATTTTATCACATCATTAGAATGCGGCATTTGTGAAAATTCAAACTTACTAGATCTCCTTCTGTGTGAATAATACTGGGTAAAATGGTCCAGAGATAATGTAGAATGCATATTTTCTGCTCTATGTAAAGTATGACTATTGAAAAATTTCATTAGCACACATGGAAAATACTGAAGTCTGTTGCCAAGTTAATCCTGCTTACCTGCCATCAAGACAATAAACTTGATAGTAGATAAGCTTGAGGACAGTTCTTCATAATTACATACTCACTAATCAACGCAAAGTTCAATATGAAGAATAATTTCAAGCTGGAAATGTGAACTTCAGTTTGCAAAGATATAACAATACAAGTAATCATTAAACATAATTAAAATGTATTTTTTTCTACCCAATTTTCACATGATTAACTTTGTTAAATCAGCTAAGTTTGTAGAAGTGTGGCACAAAATTGAGAGTGGAGCAGTAGATAAATATCTAATTAGCTGGGATATTCCACAAATTTATTAAGCAAAAATAGCCTACTGTCTTGAATAGTAAATACACATTTTTTTCTGGTTTCTTTTCTCAGGAAAGCATTGAATTTATCCAATCCTCAAAACCTTTTATAAACCATGCTTATTTCTCCAGTTACCATCCTATCAATTTCCTGCCCTCTGCTATATCTCAAAAGAGTATTCAATACATCATGCTTTATCTTCATCACATATATTTATTTCACAGTAAACTGGTTCCTATTGCAACCCTTCTCCTGAAAATGCTCTTTGACATTAGAAAACTCCCAAACTCCTAACTGAGAAACAGTTCTCAGTTACTATCTCATTTGTCTTTTTGAAGAACTTGCCACTGTCTCCTATTTCCACTTTTTTTGGTTTCCATTCCCAAGTATACCAGGTCCCCCACCTACTTCTAACCTACCTAGAATGCTTTTGTTACCCTGCCTTTTCTCCTAAAAATGTTCCACCTGTCCTCCAAAGCCCAACTTAAATGTTACTCCTTCTGTTGGTCCTTCTCTACTAGAACCTAGATTGAACTGAGTCATTTCCTCCTGTGTTTCTGTAGCACTCTGTCTACATGTCTATTACAACTATTATTAACTGCATACTAATTATTCATACATCTGCCTGTCTCTCTACTAAGCTGCACAACTTCTTAAGAGCTGACACTGAATTTTATTCATGTTTGTGTCCCTAGCACTCATGCTGGAAATTCATAAATATTCTGTGAATGAGAAGTAAAGAAAAATTAAAATGAGGTATTAAAACAGGCTTAAACTCTGACAAATAAATCACTCGGTATTCTGTTATTGGAAAAGAGAATTAAATGAATAAAACTAATATTACCATGAACTAAGCAAACATCAAAACCTATGAAAAATGTAAAAAGGAATGAAGGGTTGTTCTTCAAACACTTAACTCTATCTAGTGTCATGTTCCAGCATTCTTTGATAAAATTACAATAGATCTAAGGAAGGTTTGCTGAAGGCAATGTTTGAGCTGCTGTGGTTGACCCAAAGAAAATCTAATTGTGTAGCAAATGTTAAATCTGAGTCACTACCACAATTATTTCAACACTGTTGCCTCCTAGCAAGTTCACATGACTAAATTAAAAAATAAAAGACTAAAAATGCTGCTAATCTCACTTGTATCTAGCAATTACTGGGGCCCAAACACTGTTGAACCATATGAGTAACATCCAAAAATACATGTGGTATTTCTTTCTCATTTCTTTCCTCTTCATCCGGCCACCCCCAGCATGCCCTCATACTTAAGAGAAATGAAGACACTAATACTATTGGGTCAAATAATCCATTGTGGTATATGAATATCAATCTCAAATAAAGCTATCCCACACTCTATTCTAATTCCTCTAGACATATTAAAGACAAATAGGGATCATCTCCATCACGCACAGGTACATTTACACAAAGAACTGTCTATGTATGCTACAAGGCAAAGCTATGCAGTAGCTGTTTCCATTTCCTTTAAGCATCACCTTGGGAAAATACACACTGGACCAAATTTTTCCAACGCTTAAACTGCTCTCTGGGAAGACATAGCCCCTTCTGGAAGCTGCAATAACTAAATGAGACCACTGGAGACCATTTGGTAAACTGCAGCTTCAGTGCACTCAATAGTGCCCTGGTGGCCTGAAAGAGTTAATGCAGCATTTAGTGGTACAGAATTTAACTCCTGGGGAATTATTTCCAGTCTGAGAGAATCTGCCTCAGACCATCAAGAACATTTCCTCTGACCTTACACTTTGTGCAATGGGTCGTGATAAGAAATAGTCTCACCTAATTTCTAAAACTAATAGACTAAATTAATGACATACTTTTATCAGAAGCAATATTGGATGTTACAGAATATTTTTCTTTCTGGTAAGCAACGTATTCCACTTTTCTCCCTCAAATTGTTTTATTTATTTAAAATTTAGAGTTTTTAAAATCTAGAATTATATGTCAAACCAAAACCAAACATTAAAGGCACAATATTTTTATCAACATAGATATTAACTCACCTTACAAATATTCTGTACTGAATTATATGCTGAACTCTATGACAGGCACTGGAAATGTAATGGTGTACAAAAGACTGTCTTCAGGCTAATTTTATTCTGGTGGGGGAATAAAAATATAAGTAGAGAAATACATTTTTCTAAAAAGGAAGTATATCTTTCTGCATACTTTAACAATTAGAAAAATCTCCATTAGTCAACTATTTTATATCATAAAGCTTAGTAATTAAAATATAAAGAGGTCAATTTCAACACCACACTGGATATTAAATTTGGTGGTTATTTTCATAATAATAAACATAATTATGATCATGCATACCTGGGCCATTGAAGATAAAGCTAAATGAATTTAGCTCTCCAACTCATTTTTCATACTTTTAAAAACAATCCAATACAACTGAAATGAAAATACATTTCTTGGGAATTTTTCTCCTTTTATTCCTTACCCTGCTTCTTACGTATAGAGGTTATTTAAGGTTTTAAATGATATTTTATTTTAAACTCTTGAGATCAAAATGTCAACTCAGGATTACTTTGTAATATGCTGTATTCAAGGTTATTGACAATTATTAGAAAAATTTGTTTGGATTCTCATTCCCTAAGATTCATGTTTTCCTTCTATTCTTTCTTTTTTCTCTGTTTTCCTCCTTCAAATACTTATTAAAACCCCTGAGTGAAATGACTAATTAAATAAAAAATAGGATAAAATGTCTTCAATGTAAAAGGAAAAGACAATTTATAAAACATTTAAATATAGATTTAAAGTAGAAATTTGGCCTTGATACAATGTTTTAAGCTTAACAGAAAAGGGAAGGCCCTCAACGGTACCAAGAATGTAGGTTCATATAATAAATGCTACGGTGAATTACAACTTTACACAGAGTGCCCAATGCAGGAGTCCTTGATAGTCTTCTAACAAGTCTAAGGCTGTGCAAGCAGCCCACTCTGAGAAAAATGTGATGAGAAGGACAATGAAACTCAGAGCCAATTCTCTGCCATGTATTCTGACAATCAATGCAATAAAAGGTGTGATAACTAAGTTACCCACACACTTTACCACAGAGATAATATTGGCTTTGAGCCTTGATTCCACAGTCAATATCTAATCACAGACTTCTATCATAAGATCATTAATCAGAAAATCTATTCCATTAACAAGAAAGAATTTTAAAACTGAACTCTTTCAGAATCATGAAATTAGCTGTTATAAATATAAATACAGTCCCTTAGACTAGAAATTATAAGAAAACTATAAATTTTACAGTTTATAATGTTGATGTTGATATAGGGGTCATTAAATTTATATAGCGGACCTGTCAGCTGTTGTTGTTCCATTTTTCAGATGAAGTCACTGAGGCTCAAGGAAATAAAGCTGCATGTCAACAAATGTCAAAGGTAGAATGCAAAAACTTTATGTATTCTAATTAAAATTCTATAGTTGTTTCTATTGTTGTATACTGTTTCTTAATAAGCTTTTCCTTAGTTTCAACACTAAGGTTCAAAGGAAGGTTGAGTTGGTAACAGTAAATGTAAACGTAGAAGTTTTTAAAATGTTTTAGAAGATAAACAAATAGATGATAATAAGAACTAAGTTTATTTTGTTCCTTTAGCCTTAATAAAAATATCTTCAATATTGTAACTCCAAGCAAAAGTTATGAGTGAATTTTAAGCCAATCTGGTTCATGAACATCTCTTGGGCTTTCTTAGAAGGCAGTTCTGTAAAAATTCTTGAATGGAAATCTGGACCCAGGCCTTGTTTCTCCAGTACTCCATGGGGAATGACTCAGTGGTAACATACTTGCTTATAGTTACTACAAATTCCCAGATGGCAAATCCATGGCTACAGTTGGAACAAGCAAAACTAAAAGCTCTGGCTTCTGTTTATTCTTAACAAAGGCTTCTTTTAACAGCATTTACACCACTTTCTGAAGAATCTGCTTGTAGGTTTCTCAAAGGTTAAAATGGCAACTATTTTTTTTTTGCTTCAAAGCATCATGGGATAACACTTTTTTGTAATAAAAGTTGAAACTCTTAATAATTATAATAAGAATAATAATTGTCCATAATATCTGAAAAGTGCACTGCTCCTCAAATTACTTTCAGATACAGGATCTGTTCTTTGTAACACCTCTCCCACAATGTTACAGAGTTTTGTCCTTTTAGCTTTTCCTCTTCACAATCTCCCTGAGAAAAATTATCTACACCCATCCAACCACACATATATAGTAATGATGCCCAGATCTCTATTTTCCACTTAGTATTCACCTAGGATATACAGACAAGCACATGTGTCTACTGGGCGGCTCCCAGGGCTTATCATTGGTAATATCTACTCAGCATATGCAAATTGTTAAATTTTTCTGATCTTATCTCTGCAAAAAGTCTCTAGAATAGCAGCTATCAACACCAAAATCTACTCAATTGTACAAGGTAAAAATATAAGTCTTATGTTCTGCCTCTCCCTTAATCTCATGTGCAGTTAATAAATACATCCCCCAAATATTTCTCCATTAGGATTCCATCTTCCATTTCCAAGCTGTTTTCATAGTTCAAGTCTCCACTCTTTTCTGAAGAATTACAAAAGCTTCCTAACACTTTTTAGTATTTGTCTGATCCCATGTCTAAGTCATCCTCCAACTCTTCTGCCAGAAGTATCTTCCTCAAAACACTAATCTGGTCAGGATGTTCCCTTACTTAAAAACTCAGAAAAAAAAGAGCTAATAGGGGGATAAGGCGTGACAACAGGATAAGGTCTAAACTTCTTGATAGAGAATAGGAAGACGTTTATAACGCGAGTCCAAAGAAATCTCTTTGATCTCATATTCCTCCTGCTTTGAATACAATAAACACAAGATATACAGTAATATCTCAATTCATGAACTCTTCTATTTGCAAACAATTTGGTTCTCAAATGAAAGCATTCAACAAAATTTTCCTTCTGTTCACAGATTCTACATTGAGTGATAAACACAAGAGCCATCTCCCCCTCACAAACACAAACATGGCCATCTTCCCCAAAATCATAAAACAAATTAAAATTGTGAACCAAGGTACCACTTATCTGCTATTCCCAAAACAAAGTCATCATCTTTCGCCACTTTTATGTCTTATATTCTAAGAGAAATTCTTTATCTTCTACTTACCTTTGAAATTTTAGTTTAACATTCCCCAGCTCCCCAGGCATTGTTGAATCCCTGATTCCCAAGAAGAGTGTGTACATACATCATCATGATGACATACAGCCCATTATAATTTTTTTCTTTCTTTTTTTCTTTTTTTGGTACCAGAGCTGAAACTCATGACCTCACTCTTGCCAGGCAGGTACTTGTGCCACTGAGCTATATCCCTGGTGCCCCCATTACAATATGAACTACTCAGGCAATGGAAACATTTTAATCTTGATGTCTCTGATAGTTGGTAATGTGCAAGAACTTAACTGAATCAAAGTAACATATGTGTCTGTGAGACACAGGAACATCTTTACAGATATATGAAAAACTTGTAACATACAGGCAGAACTAGAGCCAAGCTACTGAATTCCAAGTCCTTCAACAACGAAATTAAAATAACTTTGTAGTTTCTTATCTATCTCATATAATTTTAGTAAGAATCAAAATTTAAAATTGATTAAAAGAAGCCATAATACATACAAATTTAAAATTTTGGTATATTGAAATGCATAGCTAATAAATATTAAAGGCAAGCTACTCCTCCCTTCAGAAAAAATATTTGCAATGCATAAATAAAAATCATTAATTTTGTTAACATGTACATTGTCTTCACAGTAAATGAGGAAAAAACTATTGTCTTCAATAATATGGCATGAAAGACAATGCACAAATAAACAAATACAAATGAGTAAGCTGTGTAATTGCCAACATTGTTGAGGAATACAAGGAATAAAGCAAAACTGGGATAAAGTTTTTAACACAATTAACAAATATTACCAAAACAATGTAAAATACTCACTTTTATTTTTATTTTTTTTGTGGCACTGGGGATTGAACTCATGACCTCAAGCTTGTCAGGCAGGTGCTTAGGCCACTGAGCTAGATCCCCAGCCCAATACTCACTTTAAAAAAGTAATTCTTTAAGACTGACACTATTATATACCCTTGAGGAGAGGGTAAAACCTATAAAACTTTTCCAGCAGAACCACTAGACAATATGTACACAAAGCTTTAAATTCCTACACTATTTCCCCTTGTGCATAATTGTGCAACAAACTCTATCTGTATGCTACCTACTGTGTAATGAAGCACTTACTTTACTTTAAGATTACTTTTTTTTATGTTTCACCTCAGTTGCAATTATATGCCTTTGTTTATCTAATTACACTGTCAGATACACTATGAACAAACCAATATTCCAGAATCTTTTAACGTGTTTTTCTATTGTGAAACAGTCAACAATTTTTCATAACTTACTAAGTTAAATAATAACTTCTTACCTTGACATTCATGATGTGGCCCTGATTTACTTTTCTGATTTCTTTTTCTAACAAGATTAGACTGCATTATTTCACAAATCTTCCTTATACTTTTCTACTGTCACACATTACTGCACACTATTTCTCTTTCTGGAAATGCATTTTCTGTTGCCCATAACTAGAGGTTTGATGCTATTTGTTTTTTTTAAATCCAACTACTCACGCTGTTTCCTCCATTTAGTTTTACCTCATCTATAATATGAAGACAATAAACCAAATTTAAATAATCATTATAAAGTTTTAACAAAGCAGTGTCTAATGCCAAAAAGAAAATACATTCTATTCATTTAAATAAAGCAACAAATGAAAATTTATTTTATTTATATGAAATAAATAGTATTTATGGAATTAATGAAGTTTTTCCCCATTTGCCTTTGAAGTGTTTTCTAATATGAATACACCACATTTTCTTGTATTTTCATGGTATGAGTAAGAAAGGGAGAAATTTATTTTATTTTATTGAGCACCCAATGTTTACTGAGCTCTAAAATTTATAACTCTCTATAGCCAGTTAGTTTGACCTGAATTATTACTTGCTTAGGAAATAGATCTGGAAGTATGTTTCTAATTACTACTTTTGTCTTTCTTACAGTATAAAATATTGTTCAAAATTTATTTTGTCCAAATGAAGCACCCAGTGTTTTCTCTCTTTGCTATGTAAAGACAGGCTCCAGTGGAACTTGTTATTTAACACAATATCATCCTAAGGTCTTTAATTTGAAATACAAAAAAATTGATCATAAATGTGTTTTCTTTCTTATATTAAAAATCTTCTTATTGTAAAATAGAGAGAGATAGATAACCACACAAAATGTATAACTGATTAATTATTTAAGGTAAAACTCCTGTGGTCACCACTCAGTTCAAGAAACGGAACTAAGCCAGACATCACAAAACTTTCCATGTACCTCAAACTAAACACCCCTCTTTTCCCTCAGAATATCCTCTCCTTACTTTTACAATGATCTTTTTCTAGTATTTCTTTATGGACTATGTCTGCACACTATAGCTCAGTCTTTTTTTTAATGTCTTTTCTACTTTACTTGTTTCTATGTCATTCCTTTCTTTTCCTTATGATTAACTTGTTGATCAGCAAACCATAACAGATTTTCCCACAGTTTGGATTTTACTGGTTGCATGCATGTGGTACAGTTTAAATGTTTCTAAAATTAGATTTTAATATGGCTATAACCAATGATTCTTAGAATTATAAGCAAAACAAAGCAATGATAAAAACATAATTCATTTAAAGATTAAAAATGCCTTGTGTAAATTTTGGATTTAAAGTTTAAGCTGAATGAAGATACCTAATTTAACAAATTTGGCTCCAATAATGGTGCAAAGGAAAATACATGGAATATATAGAGTATTTGATTAGTCAAATGGCATTTAAAATATTTGCCTTAGGGAAGTCTTATAAAATATTTTGTTTTCTTAATAGCAAAACTAAATTTGTTTCTTTTCATTTTTATCTGAACTTAAATAACACTTTTTCTTTTATCCTTGAGAAATTAACCATAATATTCACCACAGCCAGATGGCATAGGGAGACCTACTTGTGACAGGATAAAATGTCCACACTTGGACCTGTGTGGCCTAATTCCCACAGCATGGAAAACACATACAATAATCTTCAGGGTGGCAATAACTAGTGTGCTCCAGGACAGAGAAAGAGAGATGATGGATATATTGTCAAATATAAATATATCCTCTGAGACAGGATACATAATAATTTGCAGAAAATAAACTGACAGTTTATAAAAAGTTTGCCTCCTTCTGTCATTTAACTCTTAAGAAGATAATGTAGACAAAACTGATATGATCGGCTGGGGATATAGCTCAGTGCCATAAGCGCTTGCCTGGCAAGCGCAAGGTCCTGAGTTTGATTCCTGCTTGCGAAAAAAAAACAAGCAAACAAACAAAAAAACTGATATGATTCCTACCATCATGGAATTTGCAGTCTACTGGGGAAGGATAATAGTAATCAAATGACCAAAGAAATTATATATATATATATATATATATATATACATATATAGAGAGAGACATGTATATATAGACATGTTTATACATAGGATACATGTTTATATACATAGTATACATGTTTATATTTATATTTCAGCAAAATATGGTAAATGATGAAGGGTTTGAATAATACGAGAGCCTATACAGGGAGCCATATCTATAATCCAGAGACAGAGAAGGCTTCTATGAAAGAGAGCTGAATGAATGGAAAGACTTTCCTAAATGAAGAACTGGTGGGAATATTTGGGGATATGAATACTGCAAAGGCTATATTGGGATGAAGTTTAATCTTCTGATGAACTGTACTAAGGAGAGTGTGCCCCACAGAGAGCAGAAAAAGGAGGAGTGCTTTGCAATATTATTTAAAGTGTGTAGCACAGTCAAACTCATACTTGAAAAATTACTCTCTGGCTATAGTCAGGAAAGCAGGCTGGAGTGGGTCAATGATAGACGCAGAAAACCTCAACAATATATTATTGTAGTCCCAACAAATAAGAGTATTTGCACACTAGCAACAGTAATATGGAAAAGATAAAATTAAGATATTTTGGAAAGCAGTTGGGGACAGAGGATAGGATTTTCTGTAATGTAAAACAATGTCAGAAGAATTTGACTGCTTCTGATGCCTCCAAAGTTATAAACACTGACCAGTGAAGTCACAGAGGCCAAGCTGAAAAAGCTGAGTGAGAATTTTCTCACCTGGACCTACAGGGTCATGAAACTTGGTTGAGATATCTAGGGACTCCAGAGGCCCCCTATTCTTAATCACTGTGTTACCTCATAGTATACCACAATATCTTTTAACCTCTGAAGTAGTAGTGTAGGTGTTATGGTTGATAAATTGGGTCAATTTGAGAAGTTTAGAGGTTTAACTAAGAAACTCAGTAGGGAGCCAGGATCCTTACTTTGTAAATATCCTCATCCTGTGCAAGAGGAGGGCACAGAGATTTTGTGAGTGTTACACCCACCCTGGAGGGGGAGGGGGTTGCCTGGGTACAATATAAAGGAGAAAAAGAGCCTTGCTTCCCTGCCCCGCTGCCGCTTTTGCTATGGCTGCTTTGTTCTGGTTGCTGCCTTGAAGTGTTGCCCTGGTGCCATGCCACCCTGCCTTGGAGTCAACTGATTATGGACCGAAACCTCCACAAACAGCAAGCTAAAAATCTTTCCTTCTTTCATTTTGGGTGTCAGGTAGTTTGTCCCAGCAACGAGAGAAAAGTAACCAAGACAGTAGTGTTACAAAATGAGCATGAGTTTTTCACTCCATCCAGACCTTGTTTTGAGATATACTAACAATGCCATTGGGAAGTCACTTAATGCCTTTTAGTTTTAGTTACTTCAGCCCTGAAAAGGGGATTGAAAAAATATAACTGAATATTTCTGTCCCTGTCCCTGTGGCTAAAACATAACCAATAAATGAAAGTTGAATAAATTAACAGATGAATCTCCATTACATGAATTTAAAAATCTTTTTGTAACCTATACTCTCTCTCTCTCTTTTTTTTTTTTTTTTTTTTTTTTGGTTCTGGGAATGAACTAAGGACCCTGTGCTTGCCAGGCAGGTACTGTACCGCTAACCTATATCCCCGGCCCTAAAAATCATTTTTACATTAGTGTTTGTGAATATGATGGTCCTGTACCAGTACAGATTTCTTATTTCTACAGCCTGGAAAATAAGAGTATGGGCAGTGAAAAAAAAATAATAATAATAAGGAAAGTCAGGCAAAGAAGCTAGAGCTAGGATTTTTATCTGTTCAAATCGTTTCTCATTCTGATATATCTGCGCAGAGAGAAAGGCACAGAATCTAAGGCATGGAAAGCTAAATATTTATTACTTCCACCTTTAAACAGCTGTCAATGTTTAAGGCTAAAATGAGGATATCAGTAGATATGGAACTTGTAATCAATTTTCTGAGGAGACAGAGCCATTTCTAAATCCCACTTTGACAAAGTCAAAAAACCGAAAGGAATGCATTGCTAGTACTTCTATGCATTTGTACATCCTAGCACAAACTTCAAAAGTATGTTTTTAAAGCCCAATGGGAATGCAAAGCTCAATTTATTTTCATGGGAGACTAACTGCTGACTGAATATGTGGCATTTAAGGCATACACCACGGAAATGAGATTGCATGAATCATAGCTTCTTCAGGCCTACTCAATCTGCTGCTGACTGACAGGTCGAACTTCATTTATATAGAGAGGGTCTCTTTGATGAGGTAATTTAACATATGACTAAATGGGAGATTTGGATAAGTGTTAAGGAATTGCATTTCTAACACATGACAGAATTTTCCAAGTATATATGATTTATTTTTATGTATATAGAGATAAAAATATATGTGTATATATAGAGGGGATATATACAGAGAGAGTGGGGAGGTGTTTTCTAATTTTTATGAAATTGAAAGGCTAGAATACAGGAAAAAGAATTAGAAAATAAAGAGGAGTTTCTGGGAATATGAAAAGACAGATCAATTTAAAAAATATACTTATTTTTGTTTTACCATGTACTATGATGTTGAGCCCACAGAACAGGCACCTTGACTTAAGGAGCTTTATGTGTAAGACAGTCAACATAAAACAGTTGTGTTTGGAGCACTCCAGAGAAGTAACAGCAGAAAGTGATTACTTTAACTTGGAGTACAGAGGGTTCACTGAGGAGGTTACACTAGTACATAATTTTGAAGGTCAGATACTTCTCCCGTGGGACCACATCAGAATGAGGTAAAGGAAAAAGCTTTCAATTCCAAGAAAACCTGCTTGTATTCTAATGGCAAAGTTGATAATTTCTCAAGATAGTATAGACATCTAAGTTCTCCACTGAGATAATCATGATTTTAGAAGTGACACAATTTCATAAAAACAAAAGCACTGTACATCAGTTTTCTGGGCAAGTCCATTACACTCTCTTGGTCTCAGGTAAGGGCTGGACCTTGGAATCTCTAAATTCATTTTTAAAGCTAACATTCAATGATTGTATTAAAATTTCAAAACTATAGAGCCAGGAGTTCTATCCATCCTGTCAGTCTTCCTCAAAGGAGAAAGAGAGCTAAACACATGAATTATAAAAGTCAAGAATACCAAGGTCAAGTGCCTGCATTTCTACAGGAAGAATGAATTACCCTATGCCTCAAGATCAACACTGTTCAAGAAAAACTTAATAAGCCATTTATGTAATTTGCAATGTTCTAGCAGACACATTGAATAAATGAAAAAGAAACAGGTAGAATTAATTTTAATTAAGTTTATTGGTAAAATTTAGATACACAAAATTATCACCTCCATCATAGGGAATTTGTAACTGTATATGATATATCTCAATGCCTCTTTCTTTCCCATTCTCCTTCCTTCCCTTCAATTCCTCTTCCCTCTTTTATTTATAAAGCTTTGTTTCCATGTTTTTCCTTCTATTCTCATTTTTTCTTTCCCCTTCCTTCCTTTCCCCCTCCCCCATCCCTAGTTCCCTTTTCCTTTTGAACAATTGCTTCCTCTTTCACAATTTCTATTATACATTTTGTTTCTTGATTACAACTTAACCCAATATATCTAAAATATTATTTCAAAATATAATCAAGATAAAAATTAATAAGATATTTTACTTTTTCACACTAAATATTCAAAATTCAGTGAGTATTTTATACTTAATGCATCTCAGATCAAACCAGCCACACTTGAAATACTCAATAGCCACACTTGACCAATGACTACTGTATTACACAGCAAAACCAAAGGATGTATCTTCAAAAATGACTGGACATCGCTAGGGCCATCCATAATCCTTTCCCATATGGAAGTGTAGGACTGAAATTCATTGTGTGACAGTGGAGTTGATATAGATTGTTAAGTATTTTATTCCTAGGAAGTTTTTCCTGGAAGTAGTATCATTGTACTTTTACACATCTCATCACAAAGAAGAGTAGAAACTAGCATTTACATTATACTGGGGAGAAGGGAGTATCTTTTTGAGGAAGGAAGGAATCTACCATTAACTCATTTTCCTTACATATAAGACAGTTATGAAGAGTTTGGAAATGTTAGTTCATGTAAGCCTTACAACAAAAATTGATGTCTATGCTATAGACACTAGCATCCTATTTCACAAAGTAGGAACCTAAGGCTAAAGTAGGTCAAATAACAAACTCAGTCTCACACAGTTGGCAAAAGGCAGAAAAGAAAGTTGAACTTAGGTCTTTTGGGACTTAAATTGAAGAATTTATAGATCTTACCCTGTTTAGGTGAATGAAATTCCAGAACAATCATAGTCCAAATAGTCCAGAAACCAAAGATTGCTTTTCCAGTCTTTGAAACCCTGCATCCAGTCACCTTGTCACAGTCAAGCTGAATAGCTAAATCTTTTCTAAACCTAAGACTGCAGTTTCTCTCCAAGTCTCTTCCTTTAGTTATAAACAAAGTTCTATCATTTCTTCATAAATTAGTGATTGTAAACCCATTCTAATACTTCTCCCTTTTCTTTAAACAGAGTGGCTATGTTTCATCTCTTTCTTATTACCAGAAAGGAGTTACTCTCAGAAAGGAGTTAGCAGTTCTGGAATGCAGTAAGAAGTATATGGGAAAGTTAAGCTCTGGTATTTTCTGGCTGTGTGGTTTTGGCTCTGCTAATTTACTTTTCAAATATCAGTTTTAAAATCTATTAAATGGGGACAGTAATAGTTACCTAGCATGGTTGTTATAAGGATTAAAATTAATATAAATTAAGAAATATGTAGCACATAATAAGCAGTTATTGGTTACTTTTCTCTTCTGCAATTTCTTCTGGCCATCCCTGGCCCCATTATGTATTACTGCTGTTTTGACTCCTTTCCAATAGTTGGCCTCCTCTCCAGGCATAGTATCTGTCTATTTGAATAGGCTCAGTAAATATTACACATAGAAATAGGACCCCAGGGCTTTTTCTCCTCAGCCTACTCAATGCAAGTACAGTGAACAACATAGACATTTTACATGCTTTTTTACTCTGGAGGACATATTGTGCCTTTACTTAGGACTGTGTCAGAAATATTCTGCCTAGATGCTCCTGAGGGATTTTATGGCGCTGGCTATCCTTCCTATCTGGCCAAAGCCCTAGATCCTGCCTCTAGCCATTTCTGTTTCACAGGCTCTGCAGACTGTGGCACACCAAGGTATTTGGTTTTGTTTAGCCCTGAAGGAGGGGATAATGAGGGAAGATGTGAGAATCACCTGGTGCTGCAAAAATCAATGTTATTGACTGCTGGACTAAAGGAAAAGGAAAACAACCTTACTGATTGTGGTAGACAAGAAGGAAAAGAAAGCACTGGAGATGGGCAGAGATCTCCATAATGAGAATGGGCAGTCAGCCCTGCTTGAGTGGTTCTTTCTACAGATCAACAGCCCTGTCTAGCCAACTCCTGCCCTCCCCCAGCCTCTAATGTTCACTCCTTTGGCAAAACTTTCTCCTGACTTTTTTTTATCTGAATTGAAACAGTGTTTTATCCTGTGAGGAAAAATATTTTTTCACTCATGCTAGTGAAGGCTCAAGTTTTCTTTGATGTATTTTGATTTTTCTTATCTGCCTTATGTATTAAATAAATGTTCTACTGAACTAGTCAATTGCTTTTCTAAATATTTTATTATAGAATTTCTTTAGAAAAAAATAATTTCAAATTAAATTTTTCAATAATTTATTACCCACTACAAAGAGACATGGATACAATTTCTCATTAACAACTGTCCCTGTCGCAGAAGATGGTGTTTAGCACAAAAGGGAGATACAGTTAATTTTTTAAATGAACAGAAAAGTATAAAGAATTCACATACTAGTAAGCAAACACACATGAACATCTCCACAATGAGAGATACATAACTGATAGTCTAGAAATATAAAGTAATAAAGGGAGAGAAAACTTAATTGTCAAGATCTCTGTGAACCAGGGAGTTATTATGCAAAGGAAAAGAAAGGAAAGTAGAATATTTTTCTGTATTTGAATAACAGACTAGCAAATGTAACTAGAAAAATAATATTTTTCTGTGTTCTAAAATTTACAAAATAATTTCATATAGGTTACCTTGTCTGAATTTATGCATTATAACAACCCTATGAGATAAATGTAAATATTTTGGTGTGGTATAAAATATCTTTCATGGACAGAAAAATCAATGTAGAGCTCTTTTTATTTGTAAAACTAATTTTAATCTTTAAAGTGATAAATTTAAAAGGTTAAGTTTTACTTAACTTTTAAAAGTTCAACTTGAAATTGTACTATTCTGCTTTTAAAACTAGCAAGATTTTTTACAATCATCATTAGGGAAGTTCTTAAAATTTAAATTCCCTTAAAACATTTTAGTCTGTATAAATTTTAAACATTAAACTTCCTTGTTTAACTATTTTATATGAATAACAAGTCTTTCCAAGTACTTAAAAATTCCTTTATAACTGATAAACGAAACTTAAAATATGAGGACTGTTAAGGTTTCTTATATGTTCCAATGCAATTTCAAATTGTGAGATTCTTTTTATTCTCCATCCTAAAACTACAAGTCAGAATCAATTGCTTGACATTCTAAAACTAATCACAACTAGTCTAATGTGGCAATTATCTTTTAAAACACAAATATATGCATTATTAAATGTGTGCAATTACTACCTAACAAAAATACTAATAGAAGGGTTTAATTCCCTTCATCATCGTATGAATAATTTAAATCTTTTTAGGCTTAAGGAGGTATAACTGCAAAAGAAACAATTAGGCCAATTTTGTGACTGATTTCTCAAGTAGTTTAGGAGGTTTCATATTTAGTTGCCTGAGGCTATCAGTAAAGGTCTTGACTGGGGAATTGTAACTGGAGACTTTTGCAAGTGATTTTCAACATCTTTTCAACATTTAGAAGACTAAATGTTGTCTCAAAGTCACTGTTTCAAATTTCTACGAAGGAGTTGAACCTTTGGTGTGTGCCAAAAAGAATTTTCAACTACACAAGCAAAACCACAATGTCCTTCAAGTTTAAAGCCAAACATCATAGCTTCTATAGGCATTTTACTGTCTTTCTTTAAATATTTAACATCTTCCAAATGAATCCTGAATCTTTGAGGTCTGCAGGGGGTAAGGGTAGCAAGATTCATAGCAACGTTCTTTTAATTTTTCTCTGTGTGTGTGTGTGTGCGCGTTGGATCAAAATATATTTGTAACTTGTGTTTTTATTCATAAGATGTCATAGAAATATTTTTATGTTGTCAATAATTATTTATTTGTAAGTATCTTTTTAAATGACTGCCTAATAGGGAAGGATTTTCTTTTTCTTTTCAAAAAGTAAACACAGGTTTGCAGGGACTGGGAGGAAGTATGTTCACCAGCATGAAGTATTTTGGTGGTGGTGGGAAACACGGGTACCTCTTGAGCAAGTAAATGGATGGATGGACAGTTTTTAACTTTGGTTTAAGAAAAAGTGTGGTGCCATCATGGAGAGGATATATTTGGAGAGGAAAGAGAGGGAGAGCAAGGAAGTCAATAAGAATGTTCCCGTAGTGACTCAGGGAAAGGTAAGAATCTCCAGTGAGGAAAGAGGAGGTGCAAAGAGACAAGAGAGAAAAATCATTACGGATAGATGGAATTTGTAGACTGATTGGATTTCTGTGGTGGTCAGAGTTGTAAAAATAACTTCAACATTTCCACTCTAAATGCCTATGAAAATAGTGATTATAAAAAAGTTACCTAGCTGCCTTCTATTAAAAAAAAAAACAACAGAATTTTTAAAACCCTAACAGAATACATATTGTTTGGCTGGGATGAGTGTGTGGATAGGGTTAGGGGACTAGCTAGAGAAACATACTTACATTAAGCATACATTTTTCACTTTTAAATGTACAATAGCAATGATCTTTTCAGTACTCATGCTCACTAAATATTCTTTTCAAACTGCATCTCATTTCAAAGTTATTCCAAGGTTACACTTGAAAGCTTTCTATCATCTACTGGTCTGAGTAATGGTCTGAAAAACAATGTTTTCAGTACCTGTATACCTGTGTTTACTTTTTTAAAAGAAAAAGAAAATCCTTCCCTATTGCGAAGCCATTAAAAAAGATGCTTACAAAAAATAAATAACTATTAATAACATGAGACTATTTCTATGACATATTATGAGCAAAAACACAAGCTACAAATATATTTTGTTTCAAAATGCACACAAATACACACACAAACATACATATGCAAGAATGAAAAGAACTTTGCTATGAGAAGCAAGGTGATGAAGAAATACAAATTTTTGTCCTTTGTACTTTATATATTTTTTATTATGAGCATCTGTTATTTTATAATCTAAAAATAGTTGAGAACTATAAAAGATACTGACCCAAGCCGGGTGCGGTGGCTCACGCCTGTAACCCCAGCACTTGGGAGGCTGAGACAGGAGGATCATTGTGAGTTCGAGACCAACCTGGGCTACAAAGTGAGCTCAAGGCCAGCCTGAACAGCATAGTGAGACCCTGTCTCAAAAAGACAAAGGCTGAGGATCTAGCTCAGCGGCCTAAGCACCTGCCTGGCAAGCACAAGGTTGTGAGTTCATTCCCCGGTGCTGGGGTGGTGGGGAGGAGATACTGACCCACTTAAAGCTGATTCTTTAGTTTCATTTTCCTAATGACTCTGAAGGAACATAGTTTATAAATTAATCATTAAACATAACACAAGTGCAAAGGGCTCCTTTAGTTCCTCCAAGATCCAGAGATCTGCTGCAGAAGCCTGTCTTACTCCTGCATTCCACATTCACTACACATCCCATTACCAGTGTTTCCACTTGCAGCCTAAGTATACACTTAAGAAATAAGTAAATTTAGGTACACAATTTTAACCTAAGTAAATTCATGCACACTTTTAAAAATATCTAAATTCAAAAAAAAAATCTAAATCTAGGTGTACCTGTAAAAACAAATAAAAGACTCAAGTTTTCTCTTTCTGTTTCCTTGGTTTTTTTTTTTTTTTTTTTTTTTCATTTTAAAGAAAGACATTCCCTTAGCTTCTTTCATGGGTTGCCTATTGAAAATGTTCAAGAGTATTTTTGTGTGTCTGTTTGTTTGCTGTTTGTTTGTTTTGGTACCAGGAATGAAACTCAGGGCCTTGCTGTGCCAGGCAGGTGCTGTGCCACTGAGCTATATCCCCAGGCCCTCCAAGACTAAACAGAAAGCCAAATCTGTCTTAACGTTCAGAACGTTTTTAGGGCTACATCCTCCCAAAGGCAAATATCTTTAAATTTTATTGCTTATTTTTACCTTTCAAATTCTCAAGAGATAGTCTCCAAGCTATGGTGTAACGTTAATTTATCCTAGGGAGTTATATTACCTTATTTACTGCACTAACAAGTGTAGGATTTAGTAAATAGGTCTCTGTCAAATGGTGTTCATACTTCGATTGGTTGTGAAATCTCTTAAGCATAAACACCCCTGCCTTGCTTCCAAGTCCAGAGGAAGATATAACTTATCAGACCATGGCAATTCTACCAGGCTCCGGCTAATGAAGAAACTGTGACACACCAAAACACTTATGTTCAGATGCTAAATCTAACAAGTCAGAGGAAAGACCAGTAAGTCATCAAAACTAAAGACATACAATGTAACCCCTTTGGAGATTGGAGTCAAAGACTAAAACACAACACACCAAAGCACTGGTCAAAATTCAGAGAGGACTCTTGTCAGTTACTGGCTTGTCCTCTCAGTACCTGTGCCTGGCATTTATCCTAAGTCCACTAGTTTCTTGTTGTAAAGCCCTGGACAATATGCTAAACCTCTGTGGCTCAGTCCCTTCACATACAAGATGGGTTTAATAATAAAGTTTTCTTAAGGTTATTGCAAGAAAGAAATAAGTGATACACAGTGTCTGACATATCATGAATGCCCAACAAATATTAGCTATTGCTACTAGGTGTGCTGAGGCATATAGATAAACAGACCCTAAACATTAAGGGCCAGGGCAGGAAAGTAAGCACTCAATCATGAATTCCCAAATGAATATGCTAATCAGTAATTTAATCAAGCTATCTGGTCAGCTCTCTGTTCAGTTCAGGACTTTCACATATTTCCTACTTAGTGTAGGCTGACTATTGTAATTCATCATCTTTTCATTTGCATAATCCTAATTGAGGCTGTATGCTTTTTAAGACAGAAAACGTGTTACAATGTTTTTCCAATTGTGAGTTATGACCCATTCTGCTCTCACATTCATTGAAAAAAGGAATGAAGGAATCTGTTTTAAAGGAATCAATCTGAATTACATTTCCTCAAATATTTTTTGATTATAATATTTTTAGTTAATCTTGACTAACATGATAAACAAAGAAACAAAATTAAAGTTAAAAATAGAATAGGAAGGGCCGGGGATCTATAAGTGCCTGCCTGGCAAGCGCAAGGTTCAATCCTCGGTGCTGCAAAAAAAAAAAAAAAAGAATAGGAACATCAAAATGCATAACTCTTAATATGGGTATTACTTTTTGTTTACATTAAGCTGAAATTTTAAATTTATTCCTTATGATGTGGTGCAATCCAACATTTGGAAAAGCTTTGCGTCTATGTTACTTAGGCATCTATTAACAAATACAGTAATATCTCGGTTCATGCACCCTTCTGTTTGCAAACAACTCAGCTTTCAAATAAAGCTTCGATAAAATTTTGCTTCCATTTACAATCTGCACATTGGGAGATAAACACAACTGCGGTTACTTTCCCCACACAAATGCAATTGTGGCCATCTTCCCCAAAACTGTGAAGCAAATTAAGTTCATGAACCACTGTAGTTTCTCAACAAATCTGTTGACTCACTGCTTTAATTCTAAATATAACCCATAAGATAGTATTCCCAAACTTGTCTTCTGAAAAGAGTTACCTAGTGTCATTTCCAGATTCTCAGCCCAGTGACAGCAAACCTCTCAGAGCTTTCAATGATAAACAGCCGGCTGTGCCATATGTACCATAGGTTCACTACCACTGTCCTAAGCTGTTTCTCTACAGATTTTGATGTTGAAGAAACAAAGACATTAATTTTCCATTAGAAAGAAAATTCATTGACAAATCCATTCTCCATGTTGCTTATCTATACTTACTTTATACCACACCCAGATCAAAGAGGCACTCAACACAACAGGCACAGCAGTTTAAGCAGCTAATTTTCACTCACTATGACTCCTCTTGCAAACATTTGTTTATCGAGCATCGTGAAAGACAAAATGGAGATACCCTATATGTGAGGCATAGTTCCTGTCCTACAATAGCTTATAGTAGACTCATTTAAGAACTAGGAAGGTAGCCGGGCGTGGTGGCTCATGCCTGTAATCCCAGCATTTGGGAGGCTGAGACAGGCGGATCATTGTGAGTTCAAGACCAGCCTGGGCTACAAAGTGAGCTCAAGGCCAGCCTGAATGGCATAGTGAGACCCTGTCTCAAAAACAGGGCTGGGGATCTAGCTCAGCGGTCTAAGTGCCTGCCTGACAAGTGCAAGGTAGTGAGTTCAATCCCCGGTGCTGCAAAAAAAAAAAGAACTAGGAAGGTTTAACCTGAGGCTCAGAAGATTTGAGGCAAAAAAGAAAGAAAGAAAAAAAGAAAGAAAGAAAGAAAGCAAGCAAGCAAGAAAGCAAGCAAGCTTAGATCTGCACACATACGATTCAAATCTTGAATAAGTTGTGTTTCAAAAGTTTTCAGGATTCAAAAACATTAAAATTGCAATGGTAATGAATATTTCTCCTTAAATGACACTGGCCAAATACAGAAGAGTTGAGAATTCAATATCAGAACAGGAAAAGACAAAAAGAAGGTAAATACCCAAAAGTATAATTATATATATAATTGGACAACTTGTCCCCAATCCCACAGAATCCAAGGTATTAATATCTCTCATCTGGCTTACTGTGGGAAATTCCAGTAGGTCTCCTGCTATTGCTCTAGCCCTCTTAAAGCCAATTTTCCACAGAACAGCTTGAGTTATCAAGTTAAACACTGGTCAACTGGTATGATTTTTCTACTCAAACCCTCTAACTGTTTCCTTTGCTGTGCAGAAACATTTTAATTTGATATAATCCCATTTGTGAATTCTCAGAACTATTTCTTGTGCAAGTGGGATTCTGTAGAGCAAATCCTTGCCTACGCCTCTGACTTAAAGTTTTAACTATTTTGTCTTCCAGCAAATTGTTTCATCACTAAGGAAATAAATATGAAGATTGCTCAAAAACCTAAAACTAGAAATAGCATTTGATCCAGATATTTCCCTTCTAGGGATCTTTCCAAAAGAATTAAAAATGTCACATTACAGTGATACATGCTTACCCATATTCAGAGTGGCACAATTCATAATTGC
>RJWT010005118.1:0-31657 GCA_004365215.1 Cuniculus paca | reverse complement strand
AGCAAGAAGGCTATATCAGAGCTAAATCTGAGTACTTGTTTTTCCACAATTTTTATATTATCAACATAAGCAATAAGAAAAGGCTACAATTTATTGGTCAGGGATATGCTAGGCACAACGGCAGTCTAAAATTTGTCAAACAATTCTCACTAAACAACTGAAAATATCTTATTTGCTGTAGGTACTTCTCTCTGTCACTTCACCATTTAATTCAAATTAAGGACAATCTATGTATCTGCCTTCTATTTATCTTCTTTTTTCATAGTTTAAGTCTTCACATGTCCTTGAATGTAGGAATTATTGTTTGGATCCTAAATGTGCTCCACAAAGGCCCATATGCTAAAGACTGATCACCAGTATATGGCACTTTTAGGAAGTGGTAGAATCTTTAAGAAGTTGGGCCTTGGGAATGAAATTACGCCATTGGGGTGAGTCCTTGAAGGGATTTTGGAACTCTGCCCTTCTTGTTTCTCTCTGTCTCTGTCCCTCTCTCTCTGTCTTTCTCCTCCTCTCTCTCTCTCTTTCATTCCTGCGTTCCATGACATCAGCAGATTTATACCACCATGAGCTCCCCATCAAGATGTTTCTGCCTTTAACCCAAAACAACACAGCCAGCTATGCGTGATCTGAAACCACTGAAACTGTGAGGCAAAATAAATACTTATTCCTTCTAATATGTGTAAAAGAATAACGTGAGGCAGGGAGGCAAGAAGCCACTCCACAGGCATTGTGAAGGTAAGAAAGCCTATGATTTAATACCTGAGTGCAGGCAGACAGAGGGCAAAAACATCCATAGGGAAGAAAGATTAGTGGGCCTCTTCGTGGGGCTTGAAAGAAGGCAAGAAACATTAGTGGAAAAATTTTAGTAAACATCAGTGATCAAAGTTCTTTAAATGTCCTGGGCCTCAGTCATCAAAGTCCTCGGGAAATCTGGTGTAAATGTTTGGATGTTTTCAGATGTCCTGGTGCTTGGAAGATTCCATGCTCCATCTTAACTCTTTTTGTAACATCGTGCATTTGCCCAGGGGAACAGCACTGGTGATGAGCTTGCGTTTTCTCTGGTAACAACGCCACTGCTGACAAATAGGTTGGGTTCTAGGAGAGCCATGCCCAACTTTAATCTGACAATGTGATTATTTCAAGTACGTGAACTGCTCCCTTTATACTAACCACATTTATCAGTACTTCCGAATATGGATATTTTTAATGTATTCGATACAAACTAATTAGGAAAACATTTATACTAAAAAAATTGTCAAAGATTGGTTATATTTCTTTCACTTACAAACTGCGCTGAACATGTACAGGGTGAAAAGTATACCTGTTACCTCCTGACAAACGTATTATACTCCTGATCCTTTTTTTTCAGTAAAGTCCTGAAATATTTTCTTCCCATTGTTATCTAATAATGCATCTGGAAATCCATTATTTTAGTAATGATTGAGGAATTTGTCCTATCCAAACTACTGTGCTTTAAAAAGCAGAATCGATGGCATCATCTGAAGTAGTTTAGAATTTCCTAGTTTGGATTTAATGTTTACTTTAGCAGTACTGTCCCTTTGGCTGACTAAAGTAACATAGTATTTGGCTACTGTTTTATACAGCGATATACCAGACTTTAAAAGAAAAGGAAAAGCAAAGTTGCCAATAAGAAGCAACAAAAGCACTCATAGCAAAAGAGTTGGTTAAGTTTACCTCCAGTTCATTCTACTTTGTTTTCTTGTTTTATCATAAAATGCTTTATTTAATGTATATACTCAGAAAAGTCTTTTAACAGCACCTTTCCGTGCTAACCTCCATGTAAGAGGTTTCTAAGCTGGGATGATTTGAATGAGATGTTCTGCACACTAGCCAGCATCCTTCCTTGTGAATTCCCAGAGAACCGAAAATAACTTGTTTTCTCTAGGTAATTCTGCCTTCTAATTATTCATTCAATTCAAATTAAGAGCAGTCAAGACCTATACAAAAAAGGGTCACTCAAATTGACTTCTTTTTCTAAAACAGTACTTAAAACTACTCTTCCTCAACATATAAGATTAGTATTCTCCATACACACATTTGGTTAGAGTCAGTAAATAATTATAAGACACATGGGAAATCACATTATAAAGAATCTGACAAAACGTTACATTCTTTAAAATACTATTAAACTTTTAACAATTAAAAGACGGTTTTTATTTACAACTATCTCAACTATGTGTTAAGTATTTGATAATGTGTCTGAGTTTCTTCCATCTTCATTTTTATGTCCACTATTATCTAAGAGGTGGCTTTTAATCAAGTATATAGAAATCTTCAGACAGTTTTAAGCCATGTTTCTGTTGCCTATGATATTCAAGAGCTTAGGGACCTGGCTAAAGTTGTACAAGCATCATGACTGAATTATCTCATTTTTCAGTTGTGTCCTGTTCCACCTATAAAATAATACATCAGAGATTAGTATTATCTAAAATTGCATATAACAGTAATAATATTTCTAATTTTCTTTCCTGTTTTATTTTTAACCAACAAATAAAAGCATAAATGTTTTTGGTATAAAACATGATATTTTGAAAAATATATTGTAAAGTGACAAGCTAATCACATGCACTAACTTACCAACTTATTTTGTGCTAACATTCAAAATCTACTTTCAGCAATTTTTAAGTTTAACAACTTATTCTTATTAACTACAGTCCTGATGTTGTGTAATAGAGCTCTTGGTATATTGCTCCCAACTGATGTTTGTGTTCCTTAATCAATATTTCTCTTTTCTCAGTCCTTCCTACCTTTGGTGTCCACTATCCTATTCTCTATTTCTGCAACTTTGACTTCTTTTAGATTCCATATGTAAGTGAGATTGTGTGGTGACTGTCTTTTGATATCCTTGCAGACTTCTGAAAAGAAAATAATGTTGAGGTAACTGAAATATATATCTATTTGAGAAATATTTATTAAAACAAAGTGATTTCACATGTCATATGTGTACATTTGGCAAGATTTTAGATAAAGTCCAATTATTTGTCAAACTACTATCAATCCCCATCTTGTAAATATTTTAAGTACCATAATAAATAAATATTATGATAAATACATAAATAGTGAAAATCAAAGTTAGAAAATATTTCATATATTCTCTTAATAACTAATCAAGAAGAATTTTATGGATATTATTATGTGAGTCTATGAAACAATGACCATTCTTTTCAACTTTTGTAATATAGAAATTAGTTTTTACTCCCTGTTAGAAAACATGATTATCTAATTTGATGAAGGAGGAATAGACAACAAGTTTCAATTAAATACTTATATTTATATGTGTATGACTGTGACCAGGAAAGTCCTATTTCTTCAGTTTGACCAAACTTTACATTGCTTCTTCCTACTTCTAGGCCCTAGACCTATCTTTATTTAGAGCAGTGTTATAAATTCTTTCTCTGCCACTTTGAAATACAAATGAATTTTCTCCAATCTTCTTGCCAGTTTTATAACCTAGGAATGTCATTCTGAGGGACCTGGAAACCATCTTCAATGTAAATATTGAAGAAGATAGCACCCCTATCACCTAATTTTTATAGGATGGTCAGGCCTTGCTCCAAGTTCTGGAACTGCCTCTTGTAGTGAAAACACAACAAAAGTATGCTTTCTCTTTGAGTAAATCATATTAGCTAATGAAAACAGCTGAACATCTCTCCCAGTGCTCTTAGGAACTATCAACCTTTTGTTTCCTCAGAGTTGACTTATCTCTTTCCTATGGCAACAGCCTTAGTAAACTTTTCTTTGCTTATTTATATTTTTGTAAAACATAAACTTTGCTTTGGCACCTGAGAACTAAAATAAAGAAAAAAATGTATCAAATCTGTGAAATTTAGGACCTCATAAAAATCAACTCCAAAAAATCTTCACATTATTGCAAATGTATATAGCTTACTTATATCATATGTTTATAAGCTTTTATTCTAGGCTTGCCTTCTAACAAATATTTTAAATAATTCTTCTGTTGCAAATTACACAATAGTTAACATTGTTTTTTCCAGTTGGAGTTTCAGGCATTAGAATTACAACAATTTGGAGTTTATCTTGTGTTGATTTAGAATCCTCAGTAAATGGTTCCTTTATTTGTAAGAGCTTGTATTTTAATAGAAAAGGCCAATATTGATTTAGAGAGAATTATGAAAAGCCCATAAGAGAACACTGAGACAGGTCCAAAACTGAGGTTTACTATGCAGGTTGGGTACATTATACATATAACAAAGAATTATACAATGTGCTCGTAAGACAGTGAAGAGCACTAATAGGAAATTCCTAATGCATTGATCCTAAGTACAATCCCATAAATGTAACACTCCTTAATGTTTTTGAACTTCACATCAGGTTGCCTGTTCTTTAAAAAATGGCTTGAGTTCTCTTTTTAACAGCTAAAGATGAAAAAACTACCATGCAAAAGAGAAGAGAGTTTTTACAAATCTAAGGAAACATAACAGACACTTCACATGGGAAGGATGTGATTGGAATGTTCTTAAATGTTAGTGAAGCAACAAGGAGAATGAAACATAAAAGAACCCCTTGGATTTCTTTTTACATTTGTTTTTAAAATCTCTGATGATTTCACTACCATGTATTTCACAAAACAGGCAGGCATCGTTTTATCTCTTAGCTTCCTAAGTTTCCACAACTTTTTATTTTACCGAGAGAAAAAAATTTCTCTTTGACTTTTTACATATTATGTTACTTAGTTGGCAAAGCACAAATTACATTTATTAGTGTAGATCAAAGTACATTTTGCCATGTCTACTTATCTTCATGGCATTCAAAATTTTCGATATAACCTACTGAAATATAGGAACCCAAAAATCATCTAACATCACTTTACTTTTGTCTCTCAAAATTAACTAAATTAAGTGGTCATTTAGGTGGTGCATAAAGCTTCAGCTAAGAAACTTCTTGTGTTCTTATTACATCATTCTTTAATTTACGTAGTTGTCCTCTTTTTAGATTGTACATATTCACTTAAAACTGAAAAAGTATAAAGGATTAAAAGTCACCAGAATGAGGTCGTAAAATTCTTCAACTTGGAGGAAACAGAAGGCATGACACTGCAGTCACCTCAGTCATTCTGACCTAGCACATCAGGCTTGCATGCAGCCCCTGACACCATGCATGTAATAAATATCTCCAGTAAAACCTTTCCCTGCTTATTGCATTGCCTCTCTGGAATGTGTAAGTGACCGACTGTCAGTCAGCAGCCTATGCCATTCTTGTCAAACCCTGCAGTTGTAACCACAGTTTGTTGCAACCTCTTTCTTGCTAGTATTTTTAAGCTATAAAACCAAACCCTTGAGAAACCATTTCAGGAACACTTACTCTGAGCAACTAGAATTTGTGTTTTATCCCCAGGTGGCCATCCTCATTTGAACTCAAAAAATTTGTTCTCACACTTGATATAACTCAACTGACCATTTAAATTGACGAAAACGAATCCTCAAAGCAGAAAAGTGATCAAGGTAACTGTGCAAATGAAACAAAATTCATAAAAATAATTGATTCAGAAAATTAATTATTGCTAAGCAAAATTGAAACAACTTATTTCTGTTTTAACACAATTCCACGTGCAGCTTTTATCATTACTTAGGCTTGAACAGACTGTGTTTGAATAAACGCTTTCACCAAATGAAATACCAATAAAATTTCCTTCTAAAAGTAGTTGGTCTATGTGAATGTGTGGAAGTGGACTAAAAAATAAAACAAAACCCTAGAAACTAATTTAATAAAAGCTCTCAGTGCTGTTTCTTATACACTTTACTATGTTCTACAGTTAAAGCAAAAAATTTAAAAATCGTCCAATCTCAACACGAGAAAATTTAAAGATTATTTGTTCCAACAACCTCTTTGGCACTTAAATCTATCCTGTGGTATGGATGATTTTCTTGCCTCATTTCAATTCCTAGAAATTAAACACTAATCAAAATAAACTCATCATCAAACAAAGCTAGGATGCTAGAGAACTCATGTTTTTGCTGTCCCTTAAGCCACATGATTGCCATTTATACTTATCGGGTTCTGCTCACAAAACCTACAGAAAAGTCTAATTCTTATTCTACTTTACAGCACCCTAAGCAATTAAAAATACTTTTATATGACAAACAAACGCAATTAAGAGAGATAAAATGGACACCATTTAAAATATCAGTTTCCAATTCCATCCATGTTGCTAAGAATGACTGAGTTTTATCCTTACAACTGAGGAGTATTTCATTGTGCATACGTACCATGTTTATCTACCCATCAGTTCACAGATATATATGTTGATTTATTTCTTGGCTATTGAGAGTAGTGCAATAAACATGGAAGTTGAAATACTCAGGTATCTCAACATACTAACTTCATTTCCTTCAGAAACATACTGTTCCTAGTAGTGAGATTGCTAGTCATAAAGTAATTCTTTGTTTTCCTTTTTACATCTTCATACAGTATTCAATTATGGTGGTACTAATTCATTTTCCACATCCTCATCAGCACTTCCTAACTTTTGTCTTCTTTTGGAAATTTTCTAATTAGATTATTGCCCATTTTAAAATCAGATTTTCTTCAGTAGAGTTGTTTAAGTGCCTTATGTATTCTGGATGACAGACATTGTACTAAGTAAAAAAAAAAAAATTTCAGGCACCAAAAGATAAATACTGAATGATCACACAGATATGTAGAATCTAAAAAAAATTTTGATCTCTTAGAACTTGATAATAAAATAGTGGTTATAGAAGCTTGGGAGAAGAAAGGGGAGGAAAAGATAAGGAAATATTGACCAATTGTACTAAGCTACTATGAGGAGCAAGAAGTTTTATTGTGCTCTTGGACAGTAGGGTGACTATAGGTAACAATAATGTATTACATATTCCAACAATCTATGAAAAATATTTTTAATACTTTCATCACAAAGAAATGATCAGTGTTTAAGGAAATAGATATGTTTACCTTGATTTAAACATTATACTATATACACATGTAGTCAAGCACTACTTAGTACCTCATAGATAGATAGATACACAGATACATAGATAGATACATACATAGAAACATAGATACATAGAATTTGCATGTCAAAAAACAATTCACCTTTTTCTGGATAATTTTGGTCTGACAGTCTAACTGTTCTCAGGATAAGTATGACCCAAGATGGGTAAGAATCTTATAAGGGTCTCTATAGTCACAAATATTTTCATAAAAATATTAAAATATCACTTTCCTTTTTGTGTCAATGGTGAAAAACAACAAAGTGAACTGCCGTTTAAGCACAAAGCAAGAAGTTGGCGCCAAACTTTTTAGTACTGGTTGAATTATTCATTTTCATACATTCGTGTAAAAAATTATTTTCTCACTCATCTGTGGAGGCTAAAAATGTTCATCTTTCAGAAGCAGAAAATAGACTATTATTAGATACCAGAGTCTAGGAAGGAGTGAAGGGATAAAGAGAGGTTGGTTACTAAAAAAATATAGTTGAGTGGGGAGAATAAATTCTACTTTTCGGTAGCACAGTAGGGTGAGTAAAGTTTACACTAACTTTTTGTGTTTTTTAAAGTAGCTAAAAGATTTTAAATATTCCCCAAACAAGAAATGAAAACTGCTTGAGATGATGGATATACTAATTAGTTCCATTTGATCATTAAACATGGTATGTATAAACATATTGAAATGCTACACTATGCTCTATGAATATGTACAATTCATTTGTTAACTAAAAATTTGTAAAACAGTCATTTATCCTTAAACATAATCCTAATGAAAAAATAAGTCTGATTAATGTTGTCATATGTCAACCCTGTAATGTTCTGTGTGATGAAGCAGGAAGTATATATTGAGCAATTTTTTTCTTTTGGAATCAGGAATCGAACTCACAACCTCCCGCTTTTAATCATCTATTGTATTATCTGTCTCTACTCTTGATGTCTCATTTGTTCATCCTTAAATTCCTAGAGTCCAAAAATAACTAACATATATTGAGCATTTTACCTTAGGCATTGGCTGATATTTTACATGTATTATTTTATTTAATCTTAGCAGCAAGCTTGTTAGATAAGTACTCATAGTTTCTTCTAAATGGAAAAGAAAATTATAATAAGTAAACTAAATCCCAGTGTCAGCAAATATCAAAGCTGAGACTCAAATAACAGTCATTGACCTATGAAAATTCAGGAACTTAGTAAGAATTCAATAAGTATTTACAAGTAGTATTGTCTTTGAAGGAACTTTTCAGTACAACATTACATATTTTTCTTTAACATCATTATCTGAAAACTTAAATTTTGCTATTAAATACAAAAAAAATTAAAATATTTATGTGTGTTGTATTTCTTGGTAAAATATTATTGACAAGATTGACAGAAAAATTAAAATCATTCTATTATTGCAGAAGCATTCTTGGTGATAGTTTGAAAAGAATTTTCAGAAAATCTCAATTTTATTGTCACTAAAGTCTCCTAATAAATACCACAAAGGCAATTCTGAAACACATCATAAAATTTTTAAATCTCATTCTAAAAAACAGTTTTTGAGTAAGTACAAAATTCACTGACCATAAACTAAGCTAAAGAATAGTGAAATTGAGTCTGGTATTGCTGTTCCTTTAGGAATAAAATTTCCATTTCTAAATAACATAATAAATACCCACTTAATATCCCTCAATGCAGCCTTCTTTGATGATGTAAACTGTATTTAATAGTTTGAGTTGCTCTTGAAGGTCACTTGTAGGCAGATACATGTTCCTTCCCATACTCTCTGGCATCAATTTATTTTGCTGCAGCATCAATTTATTTTTCAGTGTTGCCATAATACAGGGACAAAAGGGATAAAATGTAAGATCCATTGAAGTAACCAAATCTAAAGCCAACTTCATACTATAAGAAGACTTGAGTCTAGAAATGGAAACTACACTGAGATGATGACAGGTGCTGGAGGGTTAGAAATGTGAAATCTGTGTAAAGCTGTCAGGCAGTGAAACACTTGGACCAAAATGAGAAGGAATGAAACATGTTAAATAAATACTCCTGTAGGATCCTGTTCAACTCTACATGTGGCATGAATCTGTAAAATTTACCTAAACAGTCCCCCCTTATTTCTCTTATACATTTTTAGCAACTCTTAAAATTCAAATAAAGGAGAGAACATAAGGTGTGGAAGGCAGAAAAACTAATAAAGTAAGTGTTAATTAACTGATGACCTCTGTGGAAAGTGAGGGCTCAGTCTCACCACACAGACTACGCCTCTGACTGGGGTACTGGTGGTGCTTGACTGTTCACTAAATGCTGTTCTTTACTTGCTGAGAAATGACCCAGGAGACTTTAACTACACATTTACCCTTATCCACAATTTCATTTCCTGCAGTTTCAATTACACACAGTAAACTATGGTCCAAAATATTACTACAGTATAATGTGGAATTAAGATATTTTGAGAGAAAAGGTATCCACATAACCATAAATTTTATTACAGTATACTACTATCATTCTTTTATATTATTGTTGTTTTAGTTTCTTACTGTGCCTAATTTATAAATTAAATTTTATCATATGTATGTACTCATAAAAAAATACATAGTAGATACAGGATTGATAACTATCCACAGTATCAGGGGTTCCTGGGGATCTTGAAAGATATTCTCCAGGACTGAAGACAAGTCCTGCATCTCAAAATCTCAGATTGCAGTAAGACATGCATGTAACTTATTTCAGCTAAAGAGAAAGTCACAGGGCAGCAAAGCAAATAGACTGAACTACATGTATCTGAAGTCAGATAGGTGAATGAACAATACAGAATAGCTCTGTTGAATTCGAGGAGCTAAGATTTAGTGTAGTGCTTCACAACCTGAATTTTTAATGTTGATTTAGTACAGTAAATTGTTTTTTCATCGCTCAACTACTGTCATGAAGACTCCAAAATGATTTGGTAGCAGGAATGGTTTTCTTTCAGTGGAAATCTCAGAATAATTTCTGATGGAGACATACCAACTGTTAACCAAAAACTCCTGTGCACTGTAGCCTAGACTTCAGTAGGCACAAAGTTTAAATTTTGCAAAGTTGCTAAGAGCAACAAGAGGAGCTAGTTTTATTTCCTCTCCTTCATATGGAAACGTAGGTATTGATTCTAGCTATTAGGCACATTCCTTCAAGTTATCTATCTATCTATCTATCTATCTATCTATCTATCTATCATCTGTCTATGCCTATACTGTTTTCTGTTTTCTGGAAGAAAGTAGATCCACCTATGTATTGTCATTCCACAGACGATCCTTGATACAAAGTGTTTTTGTAGGACTCTATGTCAGTGAGTCAAATGTGCTGCAAAAAAGGAAAGGAAGGAAGGAAGGGGAAGGAGAAGCAGAAAAAGAAATAATATCACAAATTATCATGACTTAGTACTGCTAGCAGGGAAAACAAATACACATCCAGAACAGGTGAATATTTCAATAAAGCCGAAACTTTTTTAGTGAGGTTGAGGCAGGTAGATTGCAAGTTTGAGCCCAGTCTGGGCAATTTAGAGAGTTATCAAGACTCTGTCTCAAAATTTAAAAAAAAAAAAAAAAAAGGCTGTGGATATTAAATCCCAAATGCTACAAAAGTAAAAATAAATAAGTAAGCAAATGCCTTTGTCATCTCCATATTAAAAGGATTCTGATATAATTACTATAATTGGCTTGCTTTTAAATGCCTGCCTAGATTCCTTGAAAGATGCTAGTATACCTGAGACTTAGCATCTGTCTCTTTTGTTATGGTTCAGGAAGGAGCTATTGCTGTGATCCTGGTGCATAAATTCTATCCATGCTCTCATAGTTAGTTCCTCTATAAAATTCAATGTTTAAACATCTCTTAACATCTAAAATAATCACAGAAAAACTGAAACTGAAAGTCATGATTTTCCTGATAAATATTACCTTTTAGATTTAGCGATTAAAATATATATGAATAAAAAGGGCTTTATAAATAAAAGGCATTGAAATTAAGATTTACTCAAGATTTATTTGACCTTTAAGTTGAAAAGATAATTTATGAAAGCAGATATATTTTCATCTACTTCCTAAATATTTCAAATTAAAATAACTCTTTTCACCTTAGCTAGACTTTACAAGGAAAACCAAAGATCATCTTCCGAGAAAAGATTTAAGTTCATGTGTATTTTTAAAATTTAATTATAAAATAAAATTTTTCTCCACAAAGTAATGGGGAGTTCAGCATATTTGAAATGTCAAATTTGAATGTTCATCACAGTCTGAAGAGGTGTTTACATATGTCAAATATTCTACATAATTTTAACATTTCACATACTTTTAACTATGAAGCTTTTTAAAATTCCCATTATTGGCCAATACCATTTCCTAGAATGTGGAATATTATGTACTAATTCTAAAGTATTTTTATCACAAAGCAGCCAACATTCATCAAAGATATTAGATATATATATATATATATATATATATATATATATATATATGTTTACTAATCCCTGTTAAAAATATGAAATAAAATTATTATAGGCAACTGAGTTAGATAAAAATATTATAGGCAGTCAGACAGGGATAGGCCCTTGAAGGATCCAGTGCAGAAACCCAGATACTTTGCAACTGTGGGGAAGACAGACACCTCTGTTGTGGGCTAGATCTTAAGACAAAAAGTAAAACAAATGCACCCTCAGGGATTGATATTCTAAATAGGTCTCTATCACCCTGAGGAAGCCAGGAGTCACTAAGCCAACCCCCTGCAGACAGAGTCACTGCTCCTCATACATGCCTGCTTCTCCATTTGTCCCTGATTTAATCAGTTTTATCTGAGCAATTATACTCAGATATAACCTTGTTATGGTTGATACATTGCATCAACTTGAGCAGTTTAGAAGTTTAACTGAGAGACTCAGCAGAGAGCCAGAGTTCTTACTTTGTAAATATCCTCATCCTGTACAAAGGAAGGCAAGGAGATTCTGTGAGTCCTAAACCCACCCTGGAGGTGGGGTGGCCTGTGTAAGGGAGGAGAGGAGGTTTGTTTTCCCCCTTTTGCTCTAGCAGCTGCCTTGAAGTGTTGCCCAGTGTCATGCCAACCTGCCTTGGAACCAGCTGATTATGGACTGAAATCTCCAGAAACTGTAAGCTAAATAAACCTTTCCTTGTTTCACTTGGGTGTCAGGTGTTTTGTCCCAGTAACAAGAGAAAAACAACCAAGACAGAATTTGGTACCAGTGGAGTGGGGTCGTTGCTGTGACTGTACCTGATCATGCGGTTCAAGAGTCTTTGGAAATTGTTTGTGGAAAGAGTTTGGAAAAGTTCCGAGATGTTGCCTGAATGCATAGAGCTGGAAGAGCTAAGCTGTTGTGTAGGGGAGATTCTGGTGAGAGCTCAGAGGCCAGAAGGTTGATAAAAAGTCCGCCAGTAAGGACCAGGCTTGGGAGGTTTCTGCTGGGAAGAATGACCACATTGGTTGTTGGACTCCACATGATGTGTGCTATGGCTTGGCAGAAAATTTGTCTGCATTCTGCTCATGTCCAGAGACTTTGCCTGAGACTAAGATTAAGGATGATGGACTGATTAATCTGGCAGAAGAAATTTCAAGGTAGTCAAAGGTTGAGGCCTTGGCATGGCTATTGTTGGGGTCTTTTAGCCTGATTTATGTTGGAAATCAAGAGCAAAGAGCCCAGCATGGTGATTTGAAACGTTGTGAGTTTGGGCAGAAAGGAAGCTCCAGTAAAGTTGTATACTGTAAAGATAGAGCTGAGATCTCATTTGCTGGGAAGGAACAGAAAACTAGAAAAGATGGTCTGAAGGCAGTGCAAAAAGCATCAAGTCTCGAACCTTTGCAGCTTCCAAACTGCAAAAGTGAAAGACTTTGCTTTGAGGAGAAAGCCTCAGAGCACTATGTTCCAGAATGGCAGTGGAGGCCACAGGAGGTTCCAGAATGGCGGCGACATACAGAATCTGTTCCTCACAATCAGGTTCAGAATGCCCACGATCCAGTCACTCAACCCCTACAGCCAAGAGAGAGGAAAGCCTGGCTACTGCTCCCGCTAGCAGCAGACCTCGGCATCATCCATGTGGTGCTGGTTTTAGGTGCACACAGAATGCACAAGTTCTGAGGTTGAGAAGGCTTCCACCCCAATTTCAGAAGGCCTGGGAAGCCAGGCAGTGCACCCCTGAGAGGGCAAAGTGTGAAGCTGTGAATGTGAAGCCAAAGGTGCCGTGGAGACCACAGAAGTTTGGAAAAGCCACATGAATCATCTAAGGAAACCCACAATGGGGGAGCAGAACCAGCCCAAGAGAGATGCCATGGGATTGGTGACCACCAGACGTGCCATAGGGGTGCAACCACACAAGCCCTTTGGAGCTCACAATTTGCCACAGATTGCTTCAAATGCTGGATTTAACATTTACCCTGCTGGATTTTGGATTTGTTTTGGTCCCAATGCTTTGTACCCTCCTGTTTGTAACTTTTGGAATGAAAATGTTTATCTTGTGCCCTTGCATGTTGGAAGTGTTTAATTTGTTTTAATTTGTACAAGGGCTTGTAGCTAAGGTTTGTCTTCCATCTCGGAGGAGACTTGGGACTTGAACTTTTCAGCAATGTTGAAACTGTTAGGACTTTAGCAACTCTTGCAGATGGACTAAATGCCTTTTGCATAAAGGGATGTGCATGAGTCTTTGGGAGTCCAAGGACAAAATGTTATGTTTCTAATATAATATAATGTTGATAGATTTACTGATAGTTCTTAAGTATTTTTTAAGCTATGTTATAATGTTCAAGTTGCAAAACGGTAAGAATTAGCATGTCTTGGCATCTGGAGGCTGGTTTAAAGAAATATGTCTGGTTGCCAAGTTGACAAATGGTGGATTGTTATGGTTGATACATTGTGTCAACTTGAGCAGTTTAGAAGTTTAACTGAGAGACTCAGCAGGGAGCCAGGGTTCTTACTTTGTAAATATCCTCTTCCTGTACAAAGGAGGGTAAGTACATTTTGTGAGTACTACATCCACCCTGGAGGAGGGCTGGCCTGTGTAAGGGAAGAGAAGCAGTTTGTTCTCCCCCTTATGCTCTGGCAGCTGCCTTGAAATGTTGCCCCAGTGCCATGCCACCCTGCCTTGGAACCAGCTGATTATGGAATGAAATCTCCAGAAACTATAAGCTAATTAAACCTTCATTGCTTCACTTTGGGTGTGAGGTGTTTTGTTCCAGCAACGAGAGAAAAGTAGCCAAGACAAACCTTAATGGTTGACCACCTCATGCCCACTTACAAGTTTGGATGTTTTCACCACCTTAGAACTGCCTCACTTTGTTGTTTTACTTTATAAAAGTCCCTAAAAAGACAGTCTTTGGCAACCCACTCACGACCCTTCTGTCTCTCTCTCACACAGAAGCTTTCTTTCTCTCAATAAATATATTCTGCTCTTAACCTCCATTGTTCTTAAAATTCATTCTTCAATTTTAGAGAACATGAACTCATAGCAGACATCTAGTAGGTTGGGAGTTTCTTTCCTGAATATCAAAATGATATGAAAATGGAGAATTTATAGAATCAATAGATAGTTGTCTTCATCCAGGATGCTGTGACAAAATACTGGGGAGCTTTTAAAAAGCAGAAATTGCTTCTCACAATTCAGAAGTTTGCAAAATCCAAGATTAAGTTCCCAGCAGATACTGTGTAGTGAGGCCCCACTTTCTGATTCACAAATGGTAACATTGTGTAGTGTTCTCACATGGTAAGAGGTGCAGGGAGGCTCTCTGAGCCTCTTTCACAGAGACACCAATCCCACTAATGAGTGCCGCACCCTCATGAACTAATCATCTCCCAGAGGCCCCACTCAAATGCCATTACATGGTGCCTAATTTTCAATTTATGAATTTTGAGGAGATGCAAACATTCAGGTCATAGCAATAGTGAGGATGCACGCAGGAATTAAATGCACAAAGACAAAAAGAAGATGCAGAAAACTGTTCCCTTTATTACGATAAGATTTTCTGCTTTAAAAATCTGTGTCAGTGTCACAAAACACCACCTACTTCTATTATTCATTCACAAGCTTGAACTGAACAATGGAGAGGTCTATGTCTCTAATTATAAATTACTGAAGTTAACATCTATTTGATGTGCATTATCTGGTCTACTATTGGATACTTACATATTAGCAATGCCTATTTCAGAGAAGGTATTTAGATAGACACATGTTAAGTGAATATGTCTACATTAAGATGTAGTTACTGCTGCTCATGGAAGCTTAATACAATTCAAATTGAATCTGTGAATGAAACAGAAGGAATTCATATCCTGAACACAGAAATCTTTGAGCCAAGGGGATACTACAGGATGCTATTTTTCCCTACAGTGTTTTTACCACCATGAAAACATCCATGTTTTTTTAGCCAATCTCAGACAAGTGAAAAAACTTAAAATTATATTTTCCCCAGAACGTACTCAATTGCCTGCTCAAACAACTGTTTAAGTGGGAATGGAAGAGAATATTGTAAATAATTTCTAATGAAACAAAAATTTGGGAGACAAATTCATATGCACATATTTGTATATTTACATAATTTATCCACAATGTGACATAACTAAAATTCTATATTTGTGTTTATTATTAAAAGCAAAAATTTATATCAAAATATTCCTTATATGGAAATGTGGCAGTTAGGGAAAAGGAAAGAGAACCAGGATATTTTTAAAAAGCACTTGGTCTAAAACAAGTTGTTAGCCGGGCATGGTGGCTCACGCCTGTAATCCCAGCACTCAGGAGGATGAGACAGGAGGATCGTTGTGAGTTTGAGACCAGCCTGGGCTACAAAGTGAGCTCAAGGTCAGCCCGAGTGGCATAGTGAGACCCTGTCTCAAAAAGACAAGGGCTGGGGATCTAGCTCAGTGGCCTAAGCACCTGCCTGCCAAGCGCGAGGTCATGCATTCAATCCTCGGTGCCACAAAAAAAAAAAACAAAAAAAAAACTGTTGCTATTTCTACAAACGAGCAATTCTAAATTAAAGTAAATAAAGACAACATTTTACTTAGAGAAAGAACAAAAATATGATTTTGAATTTTTCCATGGACAAAAGTTTGTAGTTTTCACAGAGATGACAGCTTGTCTTGGTAAAATAACACCTTCTGCCTAAGAATTCTGTGTTAGTCGGACTTCTGTTACTGTCACAATTACCTGAGATACTCAGTTTATAAAGAGAAGAAATTTGTGTGTCTTCACAATTTTGGTGGCTATAATTCATGGTTAATTGACCCCACAGCTTTTGGGTCCATGGTGGGCCAACACATCATGGGGAGAATACTTGGCAAAGCAGAACTTCTCATCTCAAGGAACACAAAAGAGATAGAGAAAGCAAAGGACCAGAGTTCCACAATCCCCTTCAAGAGATGCATACCATCAGTGACCTAATTTTCCACTAGGCACCATTTCTTAAAGTGTTATACACCTCCCCACAGCACCATGTTGAAGATTAAGACTTTACCACTTGGACTGTTAGTGATATTTAAGATCTAACTTAGAGCAAAATCCCATATCTACTATTATGAAAGAATTTAGCAGAAAAGTGTTATCTATTTTCTCAAATTTGAATGGCATTTTAAAAACTAGTGACATAACTGAAACAGTAAAACATAGTAAGGGAAATAAAACTGCAACACATTCTACTTGGTAACTGCCTTGAAAATGTAGTTCCCAGAAACTTTTCTTTCATGATTTTAACCAAATGACTTGATCTCCCTAAATGTCAACTCAAGGATGACTAAACTTTCAACTAATTCTTATCTCTATGATTTAAACTTGTGGAAAATATTTATTGAGTTACTGAGAAAATGTAGTTTTAATATTCTATTTATTTCCCATTATAATTGTTTTTGCAGAAGTCTGTAAGGAGTCTTAAATATTTTCAAATATCAATTTCAGGCTGATCTTTTAGAATATCTTAGAAGTCAAATCATATAGGTATATTTTTACATAAAATCTTTAAAATTTGATTAGAAATAATTTTGAAATGATTATTTTCCAATTTTCAGTTTTGAATGTCTTCCCTAAAACTCTTTAGAAAGGCTGTCTTCAAATGAAGAAATGTAATATTGATATTTAAAAGTGAAATCAGTGGAGACTACCTTCATTACACTTTGATATACAATAGAATCTCATTTTGACTCATATTCATCTTGAGTCTATAAAAAAAGTCAGCAGACACTTGCACAATGTATTTTTAATGTAATATCAACATAGCTCATATGGAAAGTGAACACATAATTTCTTTTGAATTGCTTTTCATAATTTTTTTCTGACCTTTTTCAGCTGAGTACTTAGGCTATGAAAACACAAGAATTCTAGAGGTGGAAAAATTATACCTGAAATTTCTAAGTAGTTTATTACATTAAAAACTGGAAGCAGTACTAGTATCTGTGAACAGATGAATGGATATTTAAATTGTGGTACATCACTACATTAGCATGCTACTCAGGAAAGAAAAAAAGGGTGGAAGGTAAACCAGTGAGATACACAATCAAAATAAGTATGTCACATGAAAAATACAGTTACATTACAAAGTTACATAGTATAATTCCACTTATATAAAACTACAAAATGTAAAGTAGGCTACTGTAGGAGTTAGATAAACTAAATCACTCATTGTTTAGAAGAAGAGCAAGAGACAGGGATTGCAAGTAGCAGAAGAAAACTTTGGGAATGATGAATATGTTTATTATCTTAATTTGAGTGTTTGTTTTGTAGGTGTTTATAAATGTAAAAATCTATCAAACCTACCAAAGACTGCAAATACATGCACTTTTCTGCATATTATCTACACTTGAGTACTGTTTAAAAAGCAACCTTTGTGGTAGGAAAAAAATGAAAAATATGAAAATAAATTCTAAATATATTTATGTCATCACAAGGTTCATCACATTTCGGGAAAAATTCAAATCAAAATTCTAATTTTTGCCTTTATTTTGAACATACAGTTTGTATAGTAAGTTTAAGGTTTTAGACTTAGTGCTGAATCTTAACTTTTAAATTCAGAATAAAGAACTGTGTGCTATCTGTGATTTTCATGTTAGAATTTTAGGGTTTTTTTAAACTCTGCTTTAAGATACACAAGTCACATTGTTTAGTTGTTGTTAACGCATAAGAACTTCAATATTATCACACTCCACCTTAGAGGATGTTAGGGGAAACAGGCTGGATGTTTAATTTAGCCTTTTCCAGAGGTTTGTGCCTTTTACCTCATTTTTGGCACTGTTCTTAATCTGTGAATACATCTTCACTTTTATCTCAGTTCCAATAGGTCATGCTGTTTTTTTGTATTCCATCATAGATTAATAAATTCATAACTTGCAGGTCCAAACCTCGACATCCTTAGAGAGGTTAGCTCCCTTTTCTGAATCACTTGACACCAGCTACCAGAAACTTACTGTCTTCCTGTTGCTTTGGAATCTCACACTGGGCAGGGTCACTACTAAGTTTTGAACATCACTAGATCTGCAGAATTTTGACCAAGTCCTGTTTTTAACTACATGAAGAATATAAATAATAATATTCCAAGTTTTCTATTTACAAAGCAGAGATTTTCATTAAGATTCTATAGCACCGTGTGTGAATAGGACTTTTCTCTTGCCAGGTATTACCTTAGTATCAGAGTAAATGATTTGGAAATGTCCCTGTTTCCAATATTAATTCATCAATATACTTTAACAGTGTCCCGAAGAGGCTCATTTAGGATAAAATGATACAATATTAATGTAGTGATCTTCCTTTTTCCTCTTTCTGTTACTGATATCAGACATCCCGGTTGGCTTCCATGCCTTCAGGTTCTTCTATCAGGATGACATTATTTACTTGTACTCACTTGTAAGGATATGAATGGCTTGCCTCTGAGCATGACTCCTGGCTTAAGAAAAATCTTTCTGTTGAACTATAAATGAATATTCTATTCAAGGTCCCAATCTTGATTACCTCTCAAAGTTTTGTTTCCCTTACCCACTCTTATGATTTCACAAGATTGTCTGGGCCAGGATTGGCCTTTATGAGAGGCTGTCAATCTGTGAACTGGTTTGTTAACTGAAAGACTGATTCATTCCTTGGTTATGTACAATTGATGGGTGTTCCTAAAATATCGAGTAAATTTATACTTTCTTAGTGCAGAGGACTCAGGTCACTGCTAGGCTTTGGAATGTCACAAGCTCAATGTCCTGACTTTGAAACCTGTAACATCTAAAGAGCAGCTCTGCAAAAACTCATTACTAGTCTAACATTTCAAGATGAATCTTAGAGAACCTGTTCAGAAATGAACATCAAACATACGATTTCTATTTTCAAATCTAAACTCTGAAAATTTAAATTCAGGACTTGATCTGATATAGAAATTGGATGCAAAAGATGTTCTCCATCCCTGGATTAGTGATTCTGAATTCCAGCTGCATATAAGAAGTGTATGAAGAGTATCTTTAAAAGGCCAATATCTTGGCCTCTCCTAACTATATGAACCTAAGCAATATGAACATTCATAGTATCTGTAGCTTTTCATGTTTATTTGTGCATGTTTGCTATATATAATGATGATATTTGTTATGGGGAATTGATGCATACACAAAACACATCTTAGCTTTTTAATTTCTGTCTTCCTTTCTCTTCTCTCCCCCTCTCCTCCATATGATCTGCTGAGGATCTATCTTCTTATTTCATATAAATAATTAAAGAGCAAAATAAAAGATGGCATTTATATTTTTTAAACTTTTTCCATTCTTTTTTTAATTTAGAGTGACAGATTTACACTAACACACACTAATATTTTGAGGCATAAAAAATACAAATATTTAGAGGTAGCTATTAAGAATGAACACAATGGACTGTGAAAGTAGGTCAATGGTAGAGCACATGCCTAGCATATAGGAGGCCTTGGGTTCTACAACCAGCATGAGGAGAAAAAAAAAGAACCCACTATGTATCTTTAACAATGCTTCTTTTCTGAAATCCTTCCCAGGCTGCCCCTCCATGGTGAGATAGTTTGGGGATCTGAAGAACTTCCTTACTCAGTAGAAAGCCCAGAAACATCTCTTCTTTCTCCTGGCCCCTTTTTTTGACTCTTAGTTTTCTTTTCCTTTTTTTTTGCAAGTCTACTTAATCACCATCATTTATTTATTTTATTTTTTCTTTTACTTTTATTTTTAATAGTGCATACTTGCAGCACATAATGACTTTACTGTAGGGAAGTGGTACAAGTACATAACGTATTTCAATTATTTTTTTCCCCTTCTCTCTACCTACTTTTTATTTTTTCAGCATTGGATTCATTTACTCATCTTATAAGAGCTTATAAAGTTAGTTATCATATATAAAGAATGAAAACCAGACTAGGAGAACAAAGGACATATAAAGCATATAAGACAATTATATTAAGTCAAGGTACACTTTTAGATACATTGCCCATACTGAATTACAATTCTCTCCCTCTCTCTTTTATTTCATACTTTACAATATATTGAGTTTTTCATATCAGAGAAACCATGTGATATTTAAGTTAGTGTGTTTGAGTTCACTTAATATTATGGTCTCCAGGTGCATCTGTTTTCCTACAAATGACTCAAATTTATCTTTCTTTATGGAAGAGGAGCACTCTATTATGTATAAATAACACATCTGTTTTATCTATTCATCTGTTGAGGAACATATAGTCTGTTTCCAAGATTTAACTATTATGAATTGTACTGCTATAAACATAGCTATGCATGCATCAGTCCCTGTGGTATGATGTCCTTAACTCTTTAGAGAAGATACCTAGAAGGGGAATAACTGAGTCTCACAGAATTTCTGTTTTTCATTTTTTGAGGAATCTCTACACTGATTCCCACAGTGGTTGTGTCAGTTCACAGTTCTATTAACAATTTGTCAATTATTCCTCAGAGAACTAATATCTAGCATGTGTAAAACAACTAAAAAAATTAGGCTCCCCAAATTTAATTCACCCAAAGAAAGGCATTCGAAATGAATAGACATTCTGCAAATGAAAATATACAGATGGTCAATAAATAGATGAAAAAAATGTTCAGCGTCACTGGCCATGTGAGATGCAAATTAAAACAACACTGAGATTACATTTTACTCCAGAAAGAATGGCGACAAGAAATTAACCAATAACAAATGCTGGTGAGGCTGTGGGAGGAAAGGGTCCCATGCCTCATAGATTTCCAAAGCTGACAAAAATATCTGCTGATCCAGGTCATTCTCATTCTTAAATTTTATCAGAACATTTGCAACCCCAGAAAGGAAAGAAAACAAAAGAGAGATGTGGTGTGGAGAAGAACTTATATACAATCTCTTCTTTTATCAAAAATCTGATAGTTATTCATTATGAAGCACTTTTATTTGAGATAGGTCAACTCACTTCAGAATGAAATGTTAGTAAATGACCAGAAAGAACCATTCAACATGAATGCATTTACCTGTTTCATTACTTTAATTTTATAATTCACATTTATAGAATCAGAAAGTTATCACATAAGAAATAGAACTCAATTAATTAATTTTTAAGTGGCATTTTCCAAAATTATGGTAAGAAACATACACACTTTCAATTTTCAAATAAACCTTTTCTTCTTGCTAGCACCATGTGGTATCATCTCATTCTTCACCGAGAAGCCCAAAATCATCAGGATGCATTTCCTTGTTTTTCTGATTCTCCCACTTGAGGTTCATTTATTCTATTTAATGATTTCATTCTCTATTCCATTGTTCATAAGTGTTTGATTCTAAACCTTCCCTCACTTGCCATATTCCTGCTAATTTCTTCCTTTCATTTTTACTTTTCTCTCAATTACTTTCTTAAGGTTCAACTACAAGTGTATTAAATACTCATTTGATGTAATTTGAATTAACGAAGAATCACAGTATTATAAATATTACAGTTGTAAATACTGGAATGATAAAACAAACCACCAAAAGACATGTGTCAAGGATTTAGTGAGTTTAGTTCTCAAGATGAAATATGAAGCTGAAAACAATAGCTCAGATCTCTAAAAAGTCTTAGATTTCCCTGAAAGACATCAGAATCCTCTGCCGATGAAAGTGTTCTGTGTGTGGATTACTGTGGTTGTCACTGGGTGCAGCACTGGAGGTCCTTCTTTCTTCATAACTTGACTGCTTTTGAGTTCTAACCAATACACATGGCTGGGGAGAACCAAGTGGAGAATGAATCTTAGAGTAGACCTACACAGTGAAGATGTTCCAACAACAGCACCTTCAACGAAGAGGGGCATGGGTCTCTTCCACATCTATTTGTCTGCATTAGAGCAAGGCAATCACTTCTCTATTTCTTCTAAAGATAAGAAGAATCAAGAATCTTATTTCACATTAGTTATTCTTAGCTAAAAGCACAGAAAGTCAATTATTACTTTAAATATTTTATCTTACATGGAGCAAAAATGATTCATAAGCATTCATAAGCATTGTGCTCCATACACTGAAGAAATTTTTTTCTGAATATTCTCAAAATTTGAAACTCTTAATCTAATTATGAGATAAAGGAGATTTGTTTAATCCTTTGAAAAATGCTATTTACAAATAAAATTCTGGGTAAAATAAATAATAAATTCACTGAAGTGGATTTTCATTTGAAAATCATTAAGAACATTATTAATACAATCCTTTTAATGTGTTACAGCATATTAACTATTAATGTATCTTAATACCTCTTGTATTCCAAAAGAATGACAGTCATCAAAAAGATTATCCACTAAAATAACAGAGTTGTGATTAAACACATCTCAGAGTCAGTTCACAGATATAATTACATAATCTGAATCAAGAAGAGACTTTAAATATCTTAGATCATTAATATCTCTCAATTTTGCAAAATTTAACTGCAAATATCTTTAGTGAAATCACATTAAATAAATTACTATAAGTATTTAATTGCTATTACCTTTAGAAAACATTTTCTGTGTTCTCAGTTTATCGAAAAGATAAATACTTCCATCCTAATTTTGGATTAGTAATAAAAGGGAGAAATTAAAAATAAGATTGTCTATCTTTTGATATCAAAATGAAGCATCAATAAACTACCTCATTGCAAATTACAACAAAATCTTGAGAGTTATTTCACTAACAGCAAAAGCAGTAACTATAATCCATTTTTATGATTTGGAACTTCAAATATTTTCAAGATTTACTAAAAACAAAATTCTCTTTCTGCAAATGACATAAGCATGATATTTTGGCTGATATTTAAAATAGATTTCTTTCTTTAAAGTAAAATTTTATAAAATTCATTCATGCCCTGTGTTAATTTACATGAAAATTGCTGATATCAACTTGACATCAGTTGGAAATATAACAATTTATATTTTATGACCCATAAAACTTTACTTTCATATGATTCAAACCAATATGTCCATTACTAGAACATTTATTACTGCTAATGCAGTATTTTGAAGCTGTCTAATTTCATGATCTTTTCCCATGTTCTAATTTTCTTTTCTGTTACATTGTCTATTTTTATTTGTTTTTTACTCCTCTCATAAATAATTCTCCAAATAATTTCACAAGAGCTTGTAATATAAGAAGCACTTTTTGTACATTAAGATTTTGTGTAGTCCTCTACTCATAAATTCTGGTCCGCATTTGACATATATGAAAATAAAGGGGAAAAAAGGATTAAATGTATTCCTGAGTCACATAGCTACTAAATAGTAGGACAATGATATAAATTCATAGTGTGGCTTTAACAGACTATGATCTTAATCACTCCCATCTGTTGACTTCCCTTTTTGAAGATGTTCCTCTGAATTATGATGGATTCTCTTTTTGTGTTTGCTAGTAGAATATCAATTATTTTTATTGCACTAATTTCTGCTGTAACATTTATTATCTCATTTGTTATTTCCTGGAGCCAGATTTTCACATACAGTTTTTCTACTACACCTTTCTTTGACTTAAAATATGTGATCTTCATCTATTTGGGCCCTCTTCCTATTTGCATTGTTGTCACTGGGAAGAAATCTACCACGTTAGAAGAAAATACAAACCCATAAAATGTCATTAAAGCTCTTTATTATGGAAATGGTAATGTCTACTACTGCATACCCCCATCTCAGTAAACTGAATGTATCTCTACTACAACCTTTTATTTCTAAAACTAGTTTTTACAAATGTCACTGTATAAATGAAATTTGGTCAAGAATCCTTTTGACTTTTCATACTCCACATCATTATGTCATTTTCTCAGAAATGGCTGTTGAAACTGAACCTCATTTATTGCTTCAGTTTGCTGAATATCTCAGGTAACACTAACTATGTTTCCCACCAGATACAAACGTATATAAATATGTTTTGTTATTTTTGTGTTTCCTGTGATTAGTTGGTTTCTAAAAGAGACCAATATACATCTTTTTTTTCTTCCTTTGTGTTTGTTTGTTTGTTTGTTTGTTTGTTGAGACAAGATCTCACTATGTAGTCCAGGCTGGCTTTGAACTCACTATGTTGCCCTTGAACTTGCGGCAATCCTCCTGCCTCCCCCCAAGGGCTGGCATTACAGGTGTATTCAACTATGACAGGCAGAGAAGTACTATTTTGAAATGTGAGAATGGTCTAACCATGTGGTGTTACAAGAACATCTCTCTCATATCTCTCTACATTTTGTAAGAGACATTTGGCTCTGCCTGTTTCCAAGATTACTAGGCTTAGCACGGGGGCCATTAAACTCTACATCACTAATCCCCTTCCATATAAGTTTACCCACAGAATTTATCCCTCATGCCTCCAACAATCTCTGCAGCATAGTTTTATTCAGAAGACACAATTAAGTTCCCTAAATATGGGGGTGTGGTATTAAAAATTGTTCATAGACTTTTGCATTATAATATAAAGCCTTATATGTTGTATTCATGTCAGTTACATCTATTTATGTAAACCTTTTGTTTTTAAAACATGCAATATTTTTCCTGTTTTCCTAAAGTTAACATAGAGAGTCAGGCAGAAACAGTATGGTCTGATTAACCAACATGATTCTTATTAATGATAACGATAACTGCATCCATGAAGCACCCACTATGAGAGAAGCACAATGCTAAGTGTTTTTTAATGAGTATTTTTGCATTAAATATTTTTCAACAAAACTAAGGTATAGGTTTCCATACTATTCCCATTTTTGAGACATGAAGATAAATAGAGGTAATAGAGGACAGCCCTTAATAGAAGCACTTTGACCCCAGGCTCTTTGACTCCAAAACCATGATTTTATGTTGTTATCACATAAATCCATTTTATTAAGAGCATAAGCCCAAGATTACCTATTTCATAATGCAGTTTCATAATTGTTTCTCTGTTCTGCTAGCTGCTAAATAAATTTTACTTTTAGAAATAATGAGACAATAAGTTTTGCCTACAATACAAAACATAAAAATTGTAGCCATCCAATAAAGAGCAAATGGAAATTGCTGTGAGGTGAACCTGACCTAACTTTAATTTGGTTCCAGCTTATGTGCTGTGTGGTTTTTGACAACTGGTCTTACTTCTACTATTTTATCTGCATAATGAAGAGCAAGTCTGCTTTTCTAAACCCTACATTGTTTGAAAAACTATATGAAGATAAAATTTCTATCATAAGGTCTAATATATAGTAGTTACTCAATTTAAGACAATTTAATGTACGTAGCTTAGTAGATAGTCATTGTGTCAGTTCTTTTATCATTACCCAGACTGAAAACCTCCACTTACATGAATGTGCTAAATTGGGCCTGATTCTATTTGCACACGAATAAAAAAAGTGGTCATTTGTATAAATTTAAGCAATTTTTTTGTTAACAGAAATAAATGAAGAAGTCGGGTGTGGTGACACATGCTTGTAATCCCAGCACTCAGGAGGCTGAGACAGGAGGATTGTAGCAAGTTCAAGTCGAGCCTGGACCTATAAAGTGAGTTCAAGGCTAGCTTGAAATTCATTGTGAAAACCTGTTTCAAAAGACAAAAGAGGAAAAGAAAGAAAGAAAGAAAGAAAGAAAGAAAGAAAGAAAGAAAGAAAGAAAGAAAGAGAAAAAGAGAGAGAGAGAAAGAAAGAGAAAGAGAAAGAGAAAGAGAAAGAGAAAGAGAAAGAGAAAGAGAAAGAGAAAGAGAAAGAGAAAGAGAAAGAATAAGAAGTATTTACAACAGGAAAAAAATTCTGTAGGCAAAATAAATAAGATTTCTACTTAAGTATTTTGCTTCTTAGTATCATTAATATGACAATTTCCCTATTTTACCAATAAACCCCATTTATCTGTAATATTAACATATTCATACTTAATAGCTTAGAAAATATTTTTAGAAATTTATGAGCACAGCAGATGGTCATGATGTTAAAATAAACAGGAGTTGGAAGTGTTTTGACTAGACATTAATACATAACCTTCAGGTATACAGCTCATGTCTGACAGGACTCTCAATAGTACCAAACCTGAAAACTCGTATTTCAGAAATAAAAATGCAGAAGTATGGTGGAATGACCATAGGCAGTAGTTCTCAGTTTTAGCTTTGTGTCATATCCTCTTATGTAGCTTTGAAAGAATATATTTGGGAGATCCTACCCAAGAACTATTGAACCAGAATTCTCAGGCATGTGGAGCTCCAGATGATTTTCTTCTGCACAGTCTGGATTGAGAACCTTTGAAAGAAGGCTTTGAAACAGACTGTCTGTAATTCAATTCTGGGTCAGCAATTTCTATGTAACATGGTATATTGACATCTGATAGCATTAATTCTTGTTTCAAAGAGTTGCTATAAAATTAATAAGCATAAAAATGACTGATTGTAATGGACACTTAACAAAAACATCTGTCATATGCCTAAAAGATATTGATATAGATGTAGCACAGATGCAGATATAGATATCTTTCTCTCTTGAACAACAGTGAAAGTACTTTCTTTGTTCTGGGCCCTAGGGAAATCAGTTGACATGTCTGACAACAAGATAGACCCTTTGCCCTCCTTAGTCTGCCACCACATACATCTCTGTCACATATTTTTCAGAGTGTACTGCCAATAAGGAACAGACAGCAGCCTGACAGTGACAGGCCAAGGATAATCACAAAAGTTTCATAATTATTTCTTACCACAAGTTGTGGAATCATCCTGCAGTGGTAAGTGGTGATGTTTTGCTTCTTATTCCTGACTGGTGTGTTTAGCTACCAAAATTACACTAGCCAACGAACAGTACAGTATTGTGGACTAGATCACATCAGTACCTTATAAACTCCCAGGAAGAGTTTGTTGTAAAACTGTTAATTCACCGGATAAAGATAGTAGAGAAGGTTGAAGTAAGGGTATGTGCTGGGTTAACATAATATTTTGATTCATAAGAAGTCTTTAGTGATTTCATTTTAGGCATCTAGGCAGCAAATTAATTCCTGTTAGATTAAGGACATGAATGAACTTGAATGAATAGAGCCATGCACTTATCTAGCAGAAATTTTTCAGAAATGGATAGATCCTTTTATTTACCAGATCACTATTTATATTTATCTCTAAAGCATGGAAAATGATGTAAATCAAGGGAAAATATGCCAAAGGACTATTCTAATAGAAAAGTACCAAATGAAATATTTATTACAGTAAAATACTAAATACTGAAAAAGTATTTGAAAACAATAATTAATTAAATGTGTTACACAGTGACGATGCAACTCTTTAATGGAAATTGCTTCTCACCCGACAATGCTGAGACTCTTCTTAGAGAAAACATAACCCCCACTCTCTACAACCTGTCAAACTTCACTGTGGAATGTTGCTCTGATCACTATACTACCCCTTCCAGACGGAACTATTCATTTATTCTCATCTGCTGGGACAGCTAATGGCTTGAGTGCTCTCTGACAAGTTCCACTCTGTGGATTAAGAAATATGAGACATGGTGTAAAAGCTGACTCCTTTTCCCCAATTCAGAACAACTCAGAGGTAGGCTCATCTCTACAGTTCTTCATAGGATTAGTGGAGGTCTTTGTGACAATTGGTTCAATATTTCTTCTCCCCACTCATTTCCTTCACAGAATTGATTTGAGAACATTCTCCAACAAATTCCATAAATCACTCTCCCAGACTCTGTTACCCCAGGGAACAGACTACTAACTTGCCTACTTAGGGGAATAAACACCTTAAATCTGTTGGACCAACACAATTCACTATCCCTCACTCCCCTAACTTTAGGATATGGTTTCAAGTATTTCTTTACATATGTGTATGTTATTATTAGTATTACTATTATTTGCTTAAGGAAATTCAGCATTTAATTCATATTAAACTATCAACAATAAAGAAGAATACTTATATTTTTGTATATATATATATATTACACACATGCATACACACACATATATATATGTACGTATGTAGAGAGAGAGAGAGAGAGAAAGACACACACCACAATAAAAGTTTCACTTGTAAATATTTGCTTCCACATTTCAATAAATCAAGTTTGAATTTAAACTAACTATACAGAGACAATAATTTAGGAGAGTCCTTAAGTAGAAATCAAACTGGTTTATCTTAATTGGATAAATAAACTTCAAATTCAGGGGAATTTAATGACCTTTTTAATAGGTCTTTCCACCTCAATTGTTGTCCCTCTCCAAACAATCTAATGCAGTGCTGAGATATAATAACCTTTTAATATAAAATTTATCATATTTGTGTTTTTTACCAATAACTTTTCTCCAATTCTAACTTAATACTTTTTGTTTTTCTAAAACAACTTTTCCTTATGCTAATATGTGCAAATGTAATTCTGCAAAGTCCATATCAAATGGCACTATTTTTTGCAACTTTACTGTATCTCTCTGACCAGAGAGAATTTTTACCCCAAGTAACACATTTTACTGATGCTTCTCTTACTAGATATAACATTCTACTTTGTGCCACAGCAATAAATGTCATTTCTTTTTGTCTTTGCATTTCCTACCATGCCCTCTCAAGAAATCTATTCAAAATCTTTTAAAATAAGTCATAATAAATGAAAAGATGGAGAAAAAACATGTGCCACTTGACTCATTTTTTTCTAAAATAAAAACTCTTTAATAATACAAAATCATTTCACTGAATCAATACTTTTTGTTTACTCTTACAAATAAAACCTTATTAATTTGTTAAGTTTTATGCACTGATCATAATACAGTAATAATATGCCCCCTCAATGTAGTGCAACCACCATCTCATAAGGAAAGTTTTTCAGCAATATCTATCGTTACATCTTATCCCACGAGCTAAGATGGAGGCTTGTGGTGCAACTTTGCTGACGTTAAAATAAATCAGTCAAAATACTTTAGGCATTTGCAATTTACTTTGGCATATCAACAGTCCAACTGCAAATGAATCAGATTATGAAACATTAATTTACAGAGTATGTTAGACCTTCAAAAATACAAGGAGATTTATATTTAACAATTTATTTTTCAATTCCCTAAAGGAAAAATGAAAAATATATTTTTGGTTATTGTTCTTACAAAACTACAGATAAGAAATTAAAAATATGAAGTTCAGCGTTTTTTTGGATTATCAATTCAATTAATATCAATTGAATGTTATGTAATTATTATTACTACTATTTGCTTAGGGAAACTGCATTTTTTCATGTCATCATAAACTATCCACAATAAGGTTAAATGAAAGGGAAGCAAATGTATTTAATTTCTTAAAAAGATAATAGCACATAGATAGTATGTAAGAGATCATTTAAATATTACCTCCAAAAATAAACACAACATTTAATTGAAGATAGAAACAAGAATCACCTATTTAAACCAGGCCTGGTCTTTAGCATTTTCCATGATTACCTTCCATCACAACTACCTTATGTAACAGGCAGGTTATCAGTAGGTCGATATTGTTAGCATGAAATATAGTTAAGTTTCATAAACAGTGCATTTGCTTTCAAGCACATTCTTATCTTCAGTGCAACACTGTTTTGGAGATTGATAAAAAATTGAAGAAAACCCTGATTATTACCTAGGGTTTTAGAATTCTGGATGATTTAAATTGTGACAGTCACTGGTTGCAATTTAGTCAATAAGATTATTTGGTGTATTTTTAAAAAACATTATATGAATAAACAAACATGCTTATCTTGATAAGTAGATTGATACTTATATCAAATAATTTTTATACTATTACAAATCACAGATTTTCTTGAGCAGGAAAGAAAATATTTTTGGATGTGAAACAAATCTTTGTTGATGTTTAATCTTCATTTGTACCACTAACACTTTAAAGCAAACAGCTGCACAATCATATATGGAAATGAAAATGTATAGTAGATGGAAAGTTAAATGCATGCTTACACATGTTTGGAGTGCAGCTATAGAGAAATGTGAGATTGATTATTCTGATTTCTAGTGATGTTCAGAAAAAAGTTAAACTGGGGCCACAGTGAGATGAAATTTAAAGAACATTTGCTATGATGCTTCACTTTAGATCCTAGGTGACTCACACAGAAAATATAGAGAGCTGTCAATGTTTTCACGTTGCTCATCTCTCACTTGAACTATTTCAGTAGGCCCCTTAAATCTTCTCACTTTTACCCATGGTTCTTAATTTTTTTTTCTTTTTTTTGTATCAGGAACTGAACTCAGGACCTTGCACTTACCAGACAGGTGCTTGTGCCACTGAACTATACCCCAGACCCTCTTGGTACTTATTTTTACCCATAACTCATAATAATACTCTAAATTATGACTCAAATCATGCAATTCTACTGTGCTAAAGATCCTCTTTGGAAGTTGCTTGTACCTATAAAGGAGTAGCTTACATAAAACTAATCTTTCTATTGATAACATAATACATATTTGTCTCTTCTTGAAGAGAATGAAAGCAAATAAAATAAAACAGAATAGAGTCAATCAAAACAAAACAATGAACATAGTACAGGACTTCAAAACAAGGTAAAAGAAAATCTATAATGTCTCTTGTTATGTTCAAAATAACTGCCCATACCATTAGGCACAACAAAACAAAGTAAACAACAGAATAAAACCAATAAAAGCAAACCAATGAAAGCAATACAGGACCTCAAAACAAGACAATAAGTAAACATCAGTGGCTACCATTATGTCTCTTGTTATCTTCAAAGTAGGTGCCTATACCATCAGACACAATATAATCAAACAAAACAAAATAGAATAAAATCAATCAAGACAAAACAATGAAAGCAATACAGGGTTTTGAAACAAGACAATAGGAAATCAATAATGGCTACCATAATATATTTTGTTACCTTTGAAATAGCTGTCTATGCCATCAAATACAATAAAATCAAACATAACAAAGCAGAATAAAACCAGACTAAAAATAACAATGAAAACAATACAGGGTTTCAAAACACAATAATAGATTAACAATGGCGACTGCCTTCTTTTTTTAGACATTTCCTCGCCTTTTGCTTTCACAATATTTATTGTGTGCTTTGGATCCCATTAACCCCTTTAGTTTTTTATAGTAGAGAGACAACACAACGTTCACCCATGTGACTGTGAACCATTTCACTCATGAGCACGATCTCAAGTTGTATCCATTTACATACAAGAGCCTCAAGGTTATCTTTCTTTATAACTGAGTAGCTTTCCACTACATAAAAATGCCATGTCTTTCTTATCCACTCTGCAGCTGATGGGCAACCTACAACCACTTCTTTTGGGTTCCTGGTCACATAGAGTATCATTC
>RJWT010005117.1:0-31665 GCA_004365215.1 Cuniculus paca | reverse complement strand
TTGTCTCTCCCTACCTCAGTCCATCACGGCTGCCATATGCAATCCTACAGCCTGGGTGCTGATACACAGCAGCCCTCAGTGGCCCAGTCTTGGAGGCTGAGGTCCATGGTGCAGCACGGCAGAGCCTGTGTCTGCTGAGGCTCCTTTCTGGGTCACAGGCAAGGGCTCAATCACTGGGCTACAGCCCAACAAATTGAATTTTCTTTTTTTAGGTATCATCTTACTATGCAATTGTCCTGCCTCAGCTTCCCAGATTGCTGGGATAAAAGCTTGTATCAACCACACAATCTTGAGTGTCTCCAATCTTCTATTTCTAAATATTTCTCCAAAATATTGTCCTCTTGCATCCCTTTAAAATTGTCAACGATATAGATTACTCTCTATAATCTGTATGTTTTTGCACTTATAATGTAGCACAATATCAAGTAAAAATATATCAATAGTAAAGTACAAACACTTTTCCATGTCGGGAACCACATCGAAAAGATCCTTTGCCAAACTTTTCACCTCATCATGTACTAAGTTCTCCAGTTTATTTTTTTCCTGGAGATCGGGCATTTCTTTGAACTCTGAGTATCAGGCAAGATGAACTCGTAAATGTCTCTTTTCACCCTTGAGTGGAAAACAAAGTGAGACCTTTCTCTGATCAGATCCCACTGGGCAAAAACCTGCTGACCTTCATGAAAACCAAGGGCAGAAATGACTTAACTGCATACAATTTTCTAAAGTAAGAGTCAGAGAAAAATACGAGTTCAAAGTGCATTCTTTCCTCTGCCGCTCCCTCCAAATAGATCCAACAGGAATGTCATTTGGCGTTTGCAATGCTGTGGACTTTGTGGGCTGGGACAGCAAAATAGAGACCTCAAGAATCACAGGTTCTGGGACAGATGCCTCAGAAACAGATCACACGCTGCGGAAACGTGCTTGCGCCCAGAACTGCCTTAGCTGCCTCTGCCAATGTGTTTTTGCAAAATGCTGAATCATGTTCAAGGCTTTTTATGTCTTAGGTGTGGTTCACCGAGACAAATGCACGGTTTGACTTTATTATATAATATTATATTATCAGCACAGGACAAAGGTCACATTGAAACAGAAACTGTCTCTGAGGTTGACTTCATTTGAGGTGACTCCTGGCTATTTTTAGCTCCTTAATGATTCCTTGAATAAGATTATTTGCAGACTGAGACCCAGGGTGTGAAGCCCACAGGAGTCTGGGACTACAGGAGACATAAAATTGCTCCAAAATTGGAATAGATCCATGATCCTGGAAAACACAATATTGCACATCCCTGTTTGCAGACAGCTCCACCAATATGCAAAGGGAACTTGAGTAAAATATTCCAAAAGTCTGCTTTTACTGTGATGAACCCAAGCCTACTATGCTGATTTCCCAAGTGGAGGATGTCCACGACTCCACAATCATGATGCGTTTCTTACCCTTTTTTCAATCTTTAGGGGGTACATTACTCAGGTTTCTGTCACTATGACACACACTTGAGATCATCAGCTTATACAGAGTAACGTTTTACTTTTACCTCTGTTGTGGAGGTAGACATGCAGGATTGATTCCCTCTGTTGCTTTGGTCTTCTTATGGTTTAGATCTAGAAAGGCCCTCCAAGGCCCATGTTCAAAGGTGGGGTCTTTGGAAGGTGACTGGATCATGGGGGCACTATGTTCATGGTGGATGCATCCATGGACTGCACCTTCTGGAACCATAAGCCAAATTAAACTTCTCCTGCAGGTGGCAGATGTCAAGTATTCTGTCTCAACAACAAAAAGTGCCTAAGATAGTGGATGAGTCCATAGCAGAATGTGTTGTAAAAGGTGGGGCCTGGTTGGAGGTGGTCACTGGGGTGTGAGTTGGAAGGGTGAGTTCTTGTCCCTAGCTCCTCTGTTCTATTCTGCTTCCTGATCACCATGATGTGAGCATCTTTTCTCCCCCATACCCTTCTGCCGTGATGTTTCTGACTTGGAGCAGCCAACCATGGACTAAACCCTCTGCATCTGTGAGCCGAATCAACCTCTTTCACCTTCTAAGTGTTGGATATTACATGCCAGCGATGAGGAAGTGACTAAGGTAGGCTTTGAGTTGACTCTTCATGGAGGAGGAGTGTATGGCCCCAAAGACCTCACTCCCTCCCCTAAGACCTTCCTGTTAAAGACTCCACCAGCTCCCAGTAGCTCCAAGCTGAGGACTTAGCACTTATACAAGGGCCTTCTAGGCATTCTGTAGATCCTAACTATTGCAGGGTACACCCTCTTAAACCATCATCAATCGGGCTGCTATAGGTCTACCCTCAACAGTGTGTCTTAGAGAATGGGGGATGATAAAACAAAGCACTCCACACAGCGAATGAAAAAGGTATACATTTCCAAGGGATAACTAGCTAGAAATAGGGCTTACAGGGAGATCTGGGAGAAAGATGTAGCGATGTGTGGAATAGCATTTTGTTTTCATTTAAGTTTCCTTCATTCTTAGGGTGCAGTTTTGATACAGGATGTGGTAGATTTATTTTTAATGTGAATATTTGGGATATTCCCACATGAGAGTCAGTCCCTTCAAATGTGTGGACGTGCAAAATGCGGCACAACTGTGTGCTTCTTCAGTTCACAAATAAACATGTATGCAAAGCCCTCTCTGCACGATTCAAAACACACACCATGCAACCCAATTCAGCGACGGGTCTGGTGACTCACAGACACATAGAACTGGAAAACAAGCCTCCTCCAACATCCATCAACAAGGCTTATTAAAACCAGCGTGGGTATGAGTTCTGGACACCCTGTTTGAAATTTGGCATTGTGATGTAGATCTGAAAAGTCTCCCCAAAAGCTCATTGCATTGAAGTCTTGTTCCCCAACTCAGTAGGATCCAGAAATGTAGGATCCAGAAATGTGCTTTTGAGCTGTGATTGGACCATGACAGCTTTAATTTTATCAAGTGAACTACTCCCTCAAGAATTGTATAGGTTAATTGCTTTATCAGGAAGCATAGAAGTGTAGAAAGTAACTGGGATGCACTCGAGTATCAGGTCCCTGCTCTCTCTCTCTCTCTCTCTCTGCCCTTCTTAGTCACCATGAAGTGAGTTGCTTTCTTCCGCCATGGCCTTCGCCATGGCCTAAAGCAACATAGCCAGCCGCGAAATGAAGCTTTAAAGCCATAGCCAACATCAACCTTTCCTCCTTTAAATTAATTTCCTGAAACAGTTCATCCCAGCCACAAAAAAATCTAACTCATTTCATTTGCTCCCACATGATAGACTTGAATCTATTTACATAGCCTTATAGAACAAGAAGGCCGGGAGGAGCCTTAGATAAGCCATGTATTCCCAAAATTCTGTCTAGGAATCAAGCCCCAAATCCTAAGGTACATTTGAGACTGTGTGCAATGATAGTATTTCCCTAAGACTTCCTGTGGGGGTTTAGCTGTGCCTTAACTATTAACATCCAAAAAAAAAAAAAAGAAATACCGTTATCACCCACTAAAAGATGTTTTTTGCATCACAGTGATCTGACAGAAGTGAAAACATAAAGAAAAATAAAACTTGTCTGTGATATATTAATGCCCTGTGAAGATCTAATGTATTAAAATATATTATGATGTAGAAACACCAATGATCAGTGCGCATCAGTGGCTTCTGGTTTTCAGCAAAATCGAACACGAGCTTGTACGTTTCTCCGTCAGTTAGCTTTCCATCACTGGGACAAAATACCTGACCTGCACAATTTATAGGAAGAGAGGGTTAACTTGGCTCACGGTTGCAGAGGGCGCAGTCCATGGCTGGCTGCTCCAAGGCAGGAGCATCATGGTGGACAGGCGTGGAGGAGGAAAGATGCTCACATCACAGTGGCCAGGAAGCAGAGAGAGAAGGGAGGAGCTGGGGACAAGAACACAGGCTTAAAGAGAGAGAGTTCAACTTGGCTCACAGTTGCAGAGGGTGCAGTCCATGGTCAGCTGCTTCAAGGCTTTAGCATCATGCTGGATGGGTGTGGAGGAGGAAAGATGCTCACATCACGTTGGCCAGGAAGGAGAGAGAGAAGGGAGGAGCTGGGGACAAGAACACATGCTTAAAGAGGGGAAGTTCAATTTGGCTCACGGTTGCAGAGGGTGCAGTCCATGGTCGGCTGCTCTAAGGCAGGAGCATCATGGTGGACGGGCGTGGAGGAGGAAAGTTGCTCACATCATGACAACCGGGAAGCAGAGTATAGAGCCAGAATGCAAGAGTGTCAACAAATTATGTTTCCAGGTTGTGCCCCCAGGAACCCACCTCCAGTGGGGACTCACCTAACAGACCATTCAGCTAAAGAAGTCATCAATTGGTTTTTCCATTGATGCACTTAGATTCCTCATTATCCAAGTGCCCATCTAGACCCCCTCTCTGGCAGATGCTGCAGTGTAGACTTACTCAACACATGAGGACGCATCGTATTTAAGCTGTGGCAATTTCCATTGTAAAGGGTTTTAAAGCAGGATGTTTCTTATACTGACGACTTATGATTCCAGTTCCGCAGTCTGCAGGACCCCCAAGGAAGTCATTTTGCTGGACACATTTCTCGTGCCTTGCTTATTTTCCAACACGAATATCTTTGCACAACGGACCGCCCAGTTGTTGGTGTACAAATCTCCACCCTTCAGTGCTAGGCATAAAGAGAATTCATGAGGATTCTCTCCGCCTTTTCCTCTTTTCTCATTATGCATGGTTTATATACTTCTAGCTGAATAGTGGTTGCTAACTGATAGCAAAGATGTTCAATAATCCATATTAAAGTCCTGCCCAGTAAAATCATCACTCGTTGAAAATATTACCTGTCAAAACATATTGAGTAGACTTAGCGTATTGAACTGATTACCATGATTTGGGCTCTCCAAACTGAAGCGTACTCAGCGTCCTCACGTTAGTCCACCAGCAAAAAAGCTAATTTTGGGACTGGGAATACAGCTCAGCAGCACAGTGCCTGCCTGGTAAGCACGAGGGCCTGAGCTCAATTCCTGGTACCAAAAAAAAAAGCTTATCTCGTAACAAAGTGTTGACTGGCTCATCATCGTGTAATACCGCAGTGGTTGTGGAAAACAGAATGGTCAAAAAAAAATCATTAAAGTAGAACCTTAATCAACAGGGCTCTGTCTGTCTCATTTCTGCCTTCTTTCCCTGACATGCTGTTAGCCCCAGGTGTACACAAGTCAGGAAGCAACTTTAAAAGGTGTCAGCCCACCGGTGGACTCCATCGGGGACATAGCCCGAGTTTACGAAGAACCATGGTGCACACCCGGTTTCCAGATGCAGGGTCGATGTGAGCTCCCCTTTCTAAAATGCGCTGTGACTGCGGAAATTAACCTCCCAATGTGGGGAGCTCATGCAGAACCTATTTATAGCCAAAACTTTGGGTTCCGATGCAACGGGGGTGACCTCATTCCCCAGCTATACGCACGTCCAGCACAGGAAGCAAACTGCACGCAGAGCCGCTCTAAATTGCTCCCGGGTGATTTTTCTTCTGCCACGTCAAGGCTCTTCTTTGACACGCTCTGACTAATTTATATATCGGAAGGAACTCTCCCTATGCACGGCCAAAACAAGCAGAATGTTCCTTCTGGTTTATCTTTCAAGTGCCCCGGGGGTGTCCTATCAGGTTGATTCATGGCTTTTTGTGTTTTTGCTTTTTGCAGCACAGTGAGTGTCAGAATTAGGTTGCAGAGTCACTCAGATATAGATTCCCAGGGAGAGGGTCATTGGTTTATTCAAGTGATTATTTCCTGGACTCCCTGAAGATACTAGAATCTAGGCTGCCCGATTCCTGAACACAGGAGGGTGTAGTATTTACACAGCCCCTGCACACATCTTGCAAAGTGCTTTCTATCATTTACAGATGACTTACAATGCCCCCTGCAACGCGAATGCTACGAAAGTAGTTATGGGACCGTATTCTTTAAGGAATAAAGAGAAGTCTGTCGCTGTCTGGTGGGGACACCACAGTGTCCCTTTTTGAATCTAGTGGGTTGAATCTAGTGCTTGATCCTAGGGAGAGCTGACCGTCTGTTAGGTTAAACGGCAAAGAAAAACTTTATTTCCGAAGACACAAATAGGATCGTGAATTAGCTGACCTTAAAATAGAATAGCTGGGGTTTTCCTGGCAGGTCTGATTCTACCACAAATGTTCTTTTTTGTTTTTGTTGCTGTTACCTTGTTTTTATGAGGGTTCTCTTTGTCTTTTTGAGACAGGGTCTCGCTATTCTGTTCAGGCTGGCCTTGAGCTCACTTTGTAGCCCAGGCTGGTCTCGAACTCACAACAATTCTCCTGCCTCAGCCTCCCCAGTGCTGGGATCACAGGCATGCATCACCATGCCTGGTGACAAATGTTCTTAAAAGTGGAAGAGGAAGGAGGAGGAAAGAAGGAGAAGGAGAAGGAGAAGGCATGAAAGGAAATTAGTTTCATACTATGAGAGCAAGGCAACCCACCGTTACTGGTTTTGGCGATGGAAGAAGGGCTCCAAGCTGTGCACCACAGACAGCATCTGGGAGCCGGCAAAGAGAAGAGAATGAATTGTCCCCTGCATCCCGCCAGGGACCCAGCCCTGCAGACACCTTGGTTGCAGCCCATTTAAGACAGAGTTGTACTTTCAACCTTCCCAACTCGAAAAGAGAGCCAAGCTGTGCTGGCTGAGCCCAGGAAATGGGCAATCACTTGCCGTGACTGCTGGAGGACACCTGCACTGCGGAGGACCTTGCGAACTTAGGGACGGTTTGCTGAAGTCGGCAGAGCACCTGTGATGTGCAAGTGCTCATGATCCAGTCCCAAACACCCTCAGTTTACTGGGAGAAAGTGGCGTGAGTCCCTCGGGCAATTGCAAAATTCAGCTAAGATGCTAGAATGCCCTGCTCCTTCCGTGAGAACAGAATGACTCTGTAGAAGAAACCTCTGTCTCTGTGCTGGCTTCTCGAGCTCACCCTGCTGTGTTATACTTGTACAGTTCGAATGGTTTGATCCAAAATGTCCTCCAGAGATCTTGTGAAATGGAAAGTGGGTTTTTCAGGTCACTGGGACATGGGTACACCACCCTCATCAGTGGGTTAATCCACTGGTTGGATTTGCAGTTAGCAGTTGGAGCCTGGTTAGGGGAAGGAGATGACTACCTGGGAGGGTCTCTTTCTGCTCCTGGCCTCTTCCTCTCTGACACATCTTTGTTTATTCTGCTTCCTGGACACCGTGAGTTGACTTGCTTTCTTCCGCCCAACCCTCCCGCCACGACCTTCCTGCATTGGAACTGGCTGAATGTGGGCTCCGACTGCTGAATTCGTGAACTGAAGCAAACCTTTCCTCCTTTAGGTTGTGTTTGTCACATATTTTTCCCATGAAAATATGGATATTATTAGGAGCTGGGCCTGGGGGTGCACCCCTGTCATCCCAGCACTCAAGAGGCTGAGGCAGGAGGATCACTGCGAGTTCGAGACCAGCCTGAGCTACAAAGGGACCTCCACGTCAGTCAGCCTGAACTGTATAGTGAGACCTTGTCTCAAAAAGACAAAAAAAGAAAATATATTAGGTACTCTATTATTAAATGATGTGGTACCATTAGACACTGAGATAGTTATTATATAGTGTCATCATATACAATTATACATGCAGTTATATATATAGTATAATATTCAATTTTATATAATATAACCATAATACAATATTACAATGACATAACTGACATAATATGTTGGTATATTATACTATTATATAAGGCAGTAGTCACATAATTTGGATTGGAAATGTTCCCCAAAAACCCATCTGTTGAAGGCTTGGTCCCTAATACAGCAGTGTTCAGAACCAACCTTTCAGAGGTGATAGGATCATGTAGGTTTAACACTATGGGTGGATTAATCCACTTTTCGGTTCAGAGCTAAAAGGGCTATTGGGCAGTGGTGAAAAATTTAGAAGGGGGCCTCCTAATTGGAGGATGTAGGTCATTCATTGGGGACATGTCCTGGAAAGGTGTATCTTATCCTAATCCTTTTCTGTCTGTCTCTCTGTCTGTGTCTCTCTCTTTGTCTCTCTCTCTCTCTTTCCATTCAGGCCACCATGATGTGAGCATCTTTTCATCCCCCACACCTGTCCACCATGATGCTCTTGCCTTGGAGCTGCCGACCATAGACTGCACCTCTGCAACCATAAGCCAAATTGAACATCCCCTCTTTAAGAGTGTGTTCTTGTCCCTGGCTCCCCTCTTCTCTATCTGCTTCCTGGATGCTGTGATGTGAGCATCTTTCCTACCCCGCACCTAAGCACCATGATGTTCCTGCCTTGGAGCAGCCGACCATGGACTGCACCCTCTGCAACCATGGCCCAAGATAAACCTGTCTTCCTTTAAACTGTTTTATCCCACATATTTCTTCCCAGAAACCTGACACAATTATATCTTATATTACCTTTTACAAATTGGAGTCTTTATAAAAGATGTCACAGCCCAGCAGAGATTGGTAACACAGCCTATACCCCATGACTTTGCTAGCACAATAGAAGCAAAAACTATTTCTGTAATTTTGAACCCCATTCTGGACCCAGCCGGCTCAGAGCATCTGAACATGACAGAAAGTCTGTTCTGTATTTGTAGAAGAAGCTCGGTGACATGACAAGAGGAGAAATGTATTTCAAGTTCATTATACTTCCAGCTGCAATGATCCAGAAAATACTTGTCGTCCTGGATGTGCTGTCTTGGATCAACCTATCAGTAAATGCCTTTCAAAGGTACTGAGGTTCTGCTCAAATTAATTATCCCACATGGGATTTCTTCACGGGATCTTTGGCTCTTCTGATAGATGTGCGACTCCCGGCTCCTCCCCTAGGTCAAAGTGACCAGGAAAGGTCAAGCTTTTAAGTCCATTTAGGACATAGAGGCGGCCAGGACAGCACAGCTAAAGACCCTCAGGAAAGAGGACTCCAGAGCTGCTGCAGAAAGTGGTCAGGATGCTGGGATGAATGTGTGCAAAGCCAGGGAGGATTCTGAGAGAGATTCGTGGCAATGCATCTTTTACTGTAATAAGATTTAAAAGTTTAAATACTGTATTTGTAATGCCCTCATACATGTGGGTTGTATAAGTGCAGATTCTAACACCCATTGAAATTATTTTTAAACATTCTGTCTATATTGAACATACACATATTTTTTGTCATTATCCCCTAAACAATTCAACGCCAACTGTATTTACATAGCATTCATCTTGGATTAAGCATCTCAAGTCAGGTAGAGACGATTTAAAGTATGCACAAGTGCATGTTTTACACAAAAACTACACCTTTTTTTGTTTTTCCGTAAGGGACTTGAATTTCCTCAGATCTTGGTATCTGTGATTTCTAGAACCTGTCTCCTATAGATACCCATAGGAGGCTGTACGTATAAATATCCAATGCCTATAAAGATATCCATGCACACTCTACATTAAAGTAACCCATAAAACAGCCCCAAAAGAGCTTTAAAAATGCAAGGATGGATTTATTTATTTATTTATTTATTTATTTATTTATTTTTCTGGTACTGGAATTAAGCATGGGGACTCATGCATGCTAGGCACTAAAACACATGCCCAACCCTTTTTTATCTTGAGGCAGGGTCTTGCTAAGTTACTCAGGATGATACAGAGGTTGCCATCCTCCTGCCTCAGCCTCCTGATTGGTTGAACACCAAAAAGATTCATCATTTATATACCTCTTTGCAGGAAGGATGGCAGAAGTGAGAGATGTGGACAATTTGGGGGCTCATGCATGACTATTTGAGGAGCCCAATGGTTCAGGAGATAGAAATTACTTTGTCAAATGATTCTCTTTTGGAATTTTAAGGACACCAAGAGACAGACACTGCCTTTGTGACGTTTAGTCTTGGTCGTTACATTGATTGCCTTGGAAGATATCTGGGAGATGAGTGAACCCCACTCCTGGTAGTGTTTCAGTGGGTCATGGATGAATGACCTTGGGGTTAACATCTTGTCCCTGTTCTCTTTCTCCGAGTCTCTTTCTTATTCTCTGTGTCCTTGGTCCCATGAGCTATGCATCTTTTCTCTGCTGTATCCTTCCACCGTGACATTTATGTCTTGGAGGGGCTGACCATGGCCCCAAATGTCTGAATCTCCAAGCCAAATGGACCTCCCTTCCTTTATGTTGTGAGTGACAGATACTTTGTCCCAGCAGTAGAAAAGTTGACTGACACAGTCCTTCTCATGGAATTTAACCTAGCAGTCATATTACTGCATTTTCCTTTCTGACCTACATTATGAGATTTCTGAAGAGGGACATTATGGTCCTAACACCGATGAGAAAATTCCAAAAACAGCTTCTCTGTGTTGGAGGGCAGAGGAATAAGATAAAACAAGAAGGGTATTCAGTGTGAGCTTGTTTTTAAGACCTTGAAATTTCCTGGAACTCTAATTGCTCAACATGCACCAAACAACATCTTTTGAGGGTTTGTTTCTCTGAATTCCAACCTTTGTTTAAAGCTGCTAAAAGTCAGGGATACTTGTTACGCGGTCATTGATAACGTGCCCTCAGTAACTGATGACCTCATGGAGATTTTGAAGCTCTTGTCTTCGAGTTTACATTTTATTCTCACATGAAAGAGAACCACACCACTGCTTCTACCAGATCTCACAAGGGGGTAGTGTGTCCCAAGTTGAGCAGCACCTAGTTTTAGCTAGTACATTGTGGACCAGAGTGGAATTGAGCTTGGTGTCTCATGGGGATTTCCTCAGAATGAGGAAATGATACATTTTTTAAAAAAGGGATTTATCTGTTTGAGGCAGGGTGACCTTTGTCAGTCACTTGAACTTCAATGTCATAAAATGTGTTTGCTCCTGAATTGTAGGGGTTGCGAAGCTGCTTTAGGTCTTTTCCATTGGATTTCTCCACAAAGATCTAAAAGCGTAAGCAGTCAAGATTTCCTTTTGTGACCCATGCAAGGACCCTGCGTTCTCTGCTTCCACATCGCATTTTGACTTTTGTTAGGTAGAGTTTTTTGCACGCTGGAATTTTGAAACATTTCCCTTTTGGTGATGGATATATTTCCATTGATCTCCCAGCTGCGATGCCTCCTTTTCCTAGAATTTAAAAGCTTATATCATTCAAAGGGAGATTCAGTCTCTCTGTTTCTGATTTATTTTCTATTAACTTGCTCAATATTTTTTATATATACTAAAACTCTTCTGAGACCATTTAATATACTATTTTGATCTTGCTTTCCTAAAAGCATGAAGCTATATATATATATATATATATATATATATATATATATATATATTTCCCCTCCCCTGGGGTAGAAATCTGGAATAGATTTAAATTATGATCAAAACAGCAAACTCATGAATTTTGAATGGTTCCTAAACTTGGAAAAATTAAATCCCTGAGACTTCTTCTACTTCTTTTTTTGTTTTTATGAGAAAAACCCAATTTTAACTTTCTGGCCTTGCTCAAAATGTCTTTTTTGTTTGTTTTTTTCAATCAACTCAAATAAGCTTCAGTGTCATACAGTGCATGGTACTTCCTACTACTTATTTTTAAGTGGTACATCCGCTTTGGAGCATTTCAAAGAATGGAAATTGAGTTTTGGCTGAAGGGAATGAGAGAAAGAGTTGGAGAGAACAGGGAGAGAGAAAAGGGGAAGGGAAAAACAAAACAAAAAAAGGAATTAAGAAGTGTCACATCCATGCACCAAATCCACACCCGGAGGGTAAACATTATATACTGCACACATGGACTGAAATACACGTAAAATAAGAAGTAAAACTAGCTGAATTATGCAAATATCATTTTGATCACCATCCCCGAATGGCATAAAGAAATACTGATAAAAAATATGATTTAAATCTGACAATAATTTTCTAGGAAAACTTAATGACATTGCTCCTAATCAGAAGTTAGAAATCAATCATTCAATCAATCAATCAATCAATCAAGATGAACACAGGCAAAGATGGAAGGTGAGATTCTAATTGTTTGTTTGTTTGTTGCTTACATAGCTTGGAGACTGTCTCAGAAACACCAGTCATCCCCTGACCCCGGAAAAAATGGGTAAAATTCCTTCAAAACACTCCATGTCCTGTTTCAGCATAAGCAAGAAGCACGGTCATGAGACGCATGACTTCCTTTGTCCCGAAACAGAACCAGATGGGAGGCCGGTGGATGGAATCTGGCAGGGGGACCACTATTTTATTACATGTTGCAGCGAGGGAAACTTGAGGAATGGACCGCCTTTCACCACCTTTGTTTTCCCAGCTATTTTCTGGAGCTGGAATAAAGAAGGCCGGTTCTCAACCCCACCGGCGATTGATTGGATCTTACGCTGTGGAAGTCACCTTCTCCATCATCATTCTCTCGGTGGAAGCCAGGAAAGGCACGAAGTACACAGTCTATTCATCTGCAGAAACATTTCTTCCATCCTGCAAGCTGCTGGCATCCCACCAGGTGGGTGCGGAGGGGGAATGAAGGTGCGGCCAGGTCTGAGCCTGCAGGAAGCAGGTCACCAGGTCTTCGGGGAAGAGAGAGAGTGGGACTCGGGAAACTGGGCCGGCCAGGTTGTGGGGTCGGAGGGCCTCCCAGTGCTACTGAGGTAAACCGGAAAGGGAGATTGACCTCGGAAACGTCCTCGCGGAACCCTGACCTGATTCGGTAAATTAGGGAGAATAAAACAGAACTAAGAATGATCTCAAAATAAACGTCCATGTTTCTGAGTTATTCATTTTCTCAAAAAAAAAATACCTCTGATTTTAAATATTGGTTCATCTTATAAATCTTGCATTCTCTATCAGTTCGTGTGGCCAGAATGTATCAGAATAAATATATGGTAAGGACAGATAGAATAGAGAGAAAATAGTGTATTAGAAGGGAGAAGCCAGGCATGGTAGTACACACCTCAAATCCCAGCACTCAGAAGGCTGAGGCAGGAGGGTTGTTTTAAGTGCAAGACCAGCCTGGGGTACAAAAGGAGCTCAAGACCCGTCTGAACTGTTATGCAAGACCCTGTCTCAAATTTTAAAAAAATTAAATAAATAAAAGAAAAGGAAGAATGTTTAGATTGACTAAATAGATGCTTCAATAAAAGGAAAGAATGAATCAATGGATGGATAGATAGGTGGGGAGGTAGGTAGTTGGGTGGATAGTGGGATGGATAAGTAGGTACAATAGATGAATAGATGGGTAGATGTGTGGATAGATGAATGAATGGGTAGATAGGTAGATAGACAAATGGATAGTTGGATGAACAGATAAATGAATGGGTAGATAGATTCAATAGATGAACATATGGATGGGTGGATATTTGGATAGGTTAAATAGATGGTGGATGGATAGATAGATAGATTTAAAATATGAATGGATGAATGGATAGACAAATAGATAGACAGATAAAGAAGTTCAATAGATAGATGAATGGATGCATGAGTAGATAAAAAGGTAGATAGAAATCTGGGCTTGCTTTCTGAGCATAACATTAACTTTAGCCAATATGGGAAATTTTGAGACCAGAACCTTTTTTTTTTAATTTTAAAGAGAAAAAAAAAGTCTGATAAAATGGAGTTTCAAAACAGGTTAGTCGGAGCATTACAGTAATCAATACATTGTATATTACTGTCTTCGTAGTTTTTATTCAGAGTACAAGATATATAGGCATGATATCCTGTCCAAACAATATGCATAAAATGTCATGCTCTAGTTCATTTCTGTGTTTCAAAAATAATTTATTTTCATTGTCAAGTAAAAACTGTATATACTTATGGTCTGTGACATCATGTTAAGAAATATGCATACACTGCATAATAGCAAAGTTGAACTAATTAACATTTGCATTACCTCACACACTTCTAGTTTTTTCCTTTGTGGGGAGAACAATTAAAATGTACTCTTTCAGCAACATACATGAGCCCCAAATGTTGTTATTAATGAAGCCATAAGGTTGAGTCCTAAATCTTTTGAACATGTTCCAGCCATGCACAAGATAGTCTCTCTCTCTCTCTCTCTCTCTCACACACACACACACACACACACATAAAATGGTCCAGTCTCAAAAATAACCATGCTATTGTGAATAAGAAGTCCTAGACTAAAATATCCCTTGGTGCACTTCCAATCTGGAATTCTATATTTTGCAGGACGAATGAGTGTACTTGGGGGTAGGAAACAAAATAGTTCAAACATACGTTCATGTCAGAAGCATCACCTCCTGAAATGACAGAATCTCAGGGACTAAGACGGCATCATTTAAAAAACAGTTTCTATGCATTTCTCTGCAAACCCTACCTGACTCAGAAACTATCTTCTTAAAAAAAGTTTCCATTTATTGAGCAATGATTGGCAAGTTGAAATTGTGTCTATTTACAAGGCATAAAGCGCTGTTTTCATATATGTATATATTGTGGAGTGATTCCCCAAATCAAGCTAATTAACACCTCCAACACCTCAAACGGTCATCACCTTTTAAGATGAGAATGTTTAGTATCTACTCTTGTACCAAATTCCAAATTTATAATGCAGTATTATTCACTGTAGTCACCAAGCAGTACACCCAGCATTCATAATTTACTCACCTTAGAGCTGAAAATTTATAAATGTTGACCAACTTCTCTTTATTTCCCTAATCTCCCACATCTTTAGAAAAGGATTCTGCTCTGTGTTTTTCTGGATTTACACATTTAACAACATGAAACTGTATCACTACCTTACACCATATTTTAAAAAAAATCAACTCAAAAGGGATTAAAGATTCATGATGTAAGACTCAATACAACACAATTTCTGAGAGAAAATAGGACAAGAGCTCCTCCGTATACTCTGGGCAATAGTTGCTTTCTGTACAGAGAACAAAAATGAAAATAAACAAGTAGAACCATATCAAACTAAAAATCTTCATGCACAAGCAAATAAGCAATGAAATGAACAGGCAGCCAATAGATTTGGAGAAAATATCTCTAAGTTGGATGCATTGATGACTTTTACATCATTGTGACACCCATAATTTAAAGGAGGAGAGGTTTAATTTGGCTCACGGTTGCAGAGGGTGTAGTCCATGGTCGGCTGCTCCAAGGCAGGAGCATCATGGTGGATGGGTGCGGGGAAGGAAAGATGCTCACATCATGGTAGCCAGGAAGCAGAGAGAAAGGAGGAGCTGGGGACAAGAACACACGCTTAAAGAGGGGAAGTTCAATGTGGCTCACAGTTGCAGAGGGTGCAGTCCATGGTCAGCTGCTCCAGGGCAGGAGCATCATGGTGGACAGGCATGGAGGAGGAAAGATGCTCTCATCATGGTGGCTGGGAAGCAGAGAGAGAGGGAGGAGCTGGGCCCAAGAATGCATGCTTCCAGCTCACCCTAGTGACCACCTGTAACCAGGCCCCACCTCTTACAGCACAGTCAGCCAAGAACTCACCCATGGATGGATCCACTGAGGAGCACAGCACCCCGTGATCCAGTCTCCTTCCAAAGCCCCACCTCTGTTCACAAGAGACTTTTGGGGGATGTTCTAGAACTCAACCCTAACACCAAATTCATGTCTGATAAGTGCATAACAAAGAATGTCTAAATAATAAAAAAACTAACAAATCAAAACCCACAAATAACCCACTGGAAACAATGGACAAAGAACATGAATAGATTATTTTCAAAACAAGATATCCGAAGGTCTATCGGGTATGTAGAAGAGGTGATCAATGTCACAAGTGATCAAGAAAACGAGATTCAAAAACACAGTGAGCTATCTCCTTATTCCTATAAGGGAAAATGTTATCAAAACGCAGCAAGGAATTCTCTTATTCTGAAGGAGAATAAAACCATGTGGGTTTGTGGTGGGAGGGGTGCATAGGAGGTGTGCTACAGATAAAAGCTCTTTAAAAAGAAATCTCATCTTTGCAGGAATGCGGAGAGGCTAACTCCAAGCTAGGAAGAGGGAGGAAACACACATTAATCTGTTATTTTTGCTGTTGGTGGAATGGGTGAGGGTTAGAGTAGACATCTGCCTCACATTTATTTGCAATAAATGACACCCGGCATTTAAATACTCTATAGCTGCATTTTTATCATGATTTTTTCTGTCAAGATGTTTCGCTGTAGGACAGTTTTCCTGAGGCATGCATGGGTGCATATAGGTAGGATAAACACGTCTAACGATGCATCACGCACATCTGGACAACACAAGGACTGCAGAGGTAAAGATGGTGCATTGTAGTCAAGATTTTTGCAAAATGATTAGATTGGGGCTGGGCGGGGCTGCAAGACGACTAAGTAAGTGACATAATGGATTTATTAATTTCTTCTACTGCTGTGACTCTTTTACTACTTATGTGCACCTCGTAAAGTCGTGTATATTTTTAAACATACACAATACAATTTATTTATAACAAGCCTCACAATTCAGAGAACTATATTGCTGGTTTGCATTGCTTCTGGTTTGTACGTTATTTTTAAAAAAATGTTGCTTTTCTTTTCTTTTCTTTTCTTTTCTTTTCTTTTCTTTTCTTTTGGTGATGTTGGGGTTGCAACCCAGGACCTCACACTGGCTAGGCATATCCTCTACCTGAGCTACATCCTAGCTAAAGCAATCTTCAATGCAAAATTGACTTAACAGACGCGAATTTTGGCCCCTATTTTTGGACTTTTTTTTTTAAATTAATGCTTTGATAAATTTTCTTTCCAAGTAAAATCATTGCAATTAAAAAGCTTCACCAGTTCCAAGGGTGTTTATTTTTTCATTCTTCTTGGTTTTTTTTTTTCCCTACACAAAAATCACATGGAATCATTATATCACAATTCCAGATGCCTGCCTTGAAAGGTTTTTTTTTTTTGACAAAAATTCCTCGCATATTGTTTTATTTTTAGCTTCTTTGTTAAAGGACCTAATAAACCATGCAATGATCAGGTAATCACCAGGGGAAGCACTGTATATCATTTCCCGTTATTTCCGTAACTTGCAAACGGCATTGCCTTAAGTGTGAGGGAGAAAATCGGGCTTCCAGACGGATTCCCTGCCATCTGTCTCCCTGCGTTTCCTAAGAATTCAAGAGTCCTGTAATTTATCATGCACAGGCCAAGGAGAAGCATGCATGGAGCAGATTTACACATTTAGGGCAAAGTGGGAAAAGGTTCAACCTCAAGGTATTTGCAGGAGTTAAGAGGAACATCTAGTTACTGGGGATTTGAGACACCAAGTGTATCCAAGTCTCTCTTAATTGTAAAAAGTGGGTGGATGATTAGGGAAAGAATGAAGGCTGAAATAGGAGAGATGAACTTCGGTCAGGACATGAAATGTAACCTCTGTGCTGGCAACGCAGGACACAGGCTGCCCGGCAGAAGGCTCAGGGTTTTGCTAACCAAGGGTAACCCACAGTGCTTTCCCGACACATCTGGTCAACAAACGCAGGCATGGAGATCTGAGTCATGCCTGGAGGAGGAGGGGGAGGAGATGGAGCTGGAGGAGGAGGAGGAGGAGATGCAGGAGGAGGAGATGGAGGAGGAGGAGGAGGAGGAGGAGGAGGAGGAGATGGAGGAGGAGGAGATGGAGGAGGAGAAGGAGGAGGAGGGGATGGAGGAGGAGGGGATGAGGGAGGAGGGGATGGAGGAGGAGGAGGAGATGGGGGAAGAGGAATTGTCCAGACATCAGGCCGTGTGAAAGAAGCCAGACACCAGGATCACAGGCTATCTGACTGGACTCACAGAAGGTGTCTAGAATTTTTTTGTATGTATGTGTCCACAATTTTTAAATCCACCGAGACATATTGCTAAGTGGGTGTCAGGGGCCGCAGGACGGGTGCGGTGGGGAACGGGGAGCCATCGCGTGCTGGAGTCGGGATTTCCTTGTAGGGTCACGAGAACACGCTCTGAAGCAGGTGGTGAATGTCCCGAAAGCCCCGGGACGGTGCTCTTTAAGTGGGTCCTTCTTACGTTGGGTGAATTTTAGCTCCACTCTAAAACCCACCGACCAACGGCTCTCTCCTGTGTCAATTCAGACTTCTTTCTTATTATTTGTTTGCTTTTCTTTTGTGTTTTTTAGACAGGGTCGCGCTATGCTGTCCGGGCTGGGCTTGAGCTCACTGTGTAGTCCACGCTGGTCTCAAACTCACAGCGATCCTGCTGCCTCAGCCTCCCGAGTGCTGGGATGACAGGTGTGTGCCACCAGGCCTGGCTTCAGACTTCTGAAAACAGGATTGGAATGTTGAGCCAGGGCCTTGCTAAGTGTCTCATTCGCCCTGGCTGCACGTGAATTTGCCATCCTCCTGCCTCAGCCTCCCAGTGCTGACCTACCTCTCAGTTTGAATTTTACAAGAAAGGAGAGAGCCTTTGCCAATCCAGCGACTTCACCAGTGGACGGCTGCAGTTTAGAAAAGGATGGACCTTGTGGAGAAGGTGTCCATGCATCGCACAGGAGGACTGGGCCTCTTGGCTCTGCCGGGTCACCGATGGGCAGCCGGGGTGCACATTAAGCCCAGGAAACCGCGTCTGCACCAGGGCTGCCTGCACCGGCAGCTCTCATCTGTGTCTGCTGACCACAGCCTCTGTGCGCGTCCAGACCGCAGCTGCGTCTCTGCTGTGCCCAGCCCGACGCTGCATCGTCCAGTTGCATCCACCCCGCATTCACTTGTCTACACGGACGCATGGCCAGGTGGACACGTCCGTCTGTGTCTTCACGTCCACAAGTACATCGCTATCTGCACGTGCCTGTGTCCGATGCATTTATATCTAGATCTCTGTATCTCATATGCTCGTGTGCATTTATAACTATATATCTGTGTATTTGCACCTACGTCTAGACTATATCTACACGTCTCTCTGCGTCTGCATTTTATCTATGCACGTAGCTCCCTCTATGCATATCTGGACTATATCTGTGATTATAGTTGTTTATAGATCTATACTACCTTGTCCATCCATAGCTACACCATATTTACCTTTCTAGATTGGCATTTGACTACATCTATACCTCTGCCTGCACATTCATATCGACCAATATATTCCTATTTACATATACATATATATATTTGCATCTGATGCATTTATATCTATGTATTTGCATGTCATTGCTTTATATCTATTTATAACTATATACATCTGTATATTTATACCTAAGATTTAGACTATATCTACACATCAGTCTGTATCTGTGTCTCTATATTTTATCTAAATCTTTAGCTATCTCTATGCATATCTGTACTATATCTGCATCCGTATCTATAGCCCTATAATACATTATCCATCTATAGCTATACCATATTTACCTATCTATATCGATATTTGACTATATGTATCTTTATCTGTTTGTGTATTTGTATCCATAAATACATTCATATCTATATATATTTGCATCTGATACATTTATAGCTATATATTTATGTGTCATTCATTTATGTGTACATCTCTTTATACCTATATAGTTGCATTTATATATTTATATCTGCATTTATATTTATGTATTTATATCTACATATATAACTGTATCGCTACATTTTTATCTATGTTTATAGTTATCTATATGTGTATCTGTACTATAGCTGTACCTACAGGTATCTATAGCTCTGTACTATATTATCCATCTATAGCTAAACCATATCTACCTATGCATATTAATATTCGACTATGTATATCTGTATTCCTGTCTGTATATATGTATCTATAATATATTTATATCTCTATATATCTGCATCTGAGGCATTTATATCTATATGTTTATATCATAAATATTCATATCTGCATCTAGACTACAACTATATATATCTGTATCTCTATTTTTTTTTTTGTGGCACTGGGGATTGAGCTCATGACCTCGCATTTACTAGGCAAGGGCTTAAGCCACTGAGCTAAATGCCCAGTTCTTATCTTTATATTTTTATCTATATCTATACCTATCTTTATGCGTATCTGTGATATATCTGTATCTGAGCTATATTTGTTTCTGCAGGTATCTATAACTCTATACTACATTGTCCACCCATAGCTACACCATATTTACCTATCTACAGTGTTACTATGTCTACGTTTGTATCTCTATCTACAATTTATATCTATAAATATATTTATAACTATATATGCATATCTAATTGATCTATATCTATATTGATCTATATCTATACTGATATATTTGTATCCATATTTGTATCTATATGTGTGTATATACTATGTATGTTTAGTTAACTATATTGTGTACTATGTTTGTCCATCTGGTTATGCTATATTTAAATTTATACCCTATTTACCTATCTGTATATCTACTTAAAATATCTGTATCTATACTATATCTACAACTGTATTTGTATCTGTGTCCATAAGTACATGTAGCTAGCTAGTTCTCTCTATCATATATTTGTGTCATGTATCTCTTTATCCATGTCTATTGCTATCTATATTATATATACTATATCTGCACATATACTATATATACCGTATTTATCTCTTGATACTTTTTTTTTGGTACCAGGGATCAAACTCATGACCTTGCGCTTACCAGACAAGCACTTGAGCCACTGAGCTAAATCCCCAGTCTTCTACTGATACTTTTATTTATATCTACAGCATACCTATACATCTGTGTCAGTACATTTACGTCTCATCTGCATCTACGTTTTTGCTATATCTATATCCATAGCTATGAATATTTTATCTGCATACTACACATATCTACCTACTGATACCATACTTATATCTATGCCAAATACATATACTTATCTATATGTCTCTATCTATACTCTATTTAGCTATCTATATATCTATGTGCCATGCTTACCTATTATTGACCTATATATATTATATTCATACTCTTTGTACATTTGTATTTATAATATCTATATGTAAGTATTTTCATGTAAGTAAAAATATGTATAATATTACTATATGTATTAATGTTTTCTCTGAATTCCTCTATCTCTATCTCTGTCTATAATATGTATATTTCTGTCTGTCTGAATCTATGTCTATTAAACTGATTCCCTTATTTTTTTATTTTATTTTTTTGGTACTGGGAATCGAACTCAGGACCTTGTGCTCGCCAAGCAGGCGCTTATGCTGCTGAGCTACATCCTCAGCCCCATAAACCGATTCCTTTACAGCTGCGTCTGTATTCGCTGCATCTCTCGGTCTCTATCTCACCCATATCTCTGCATTTCTGGGTCTATTTCATCTATCACTATCTGTGTCATCTACACTGTCCACATGGGCTATCTCTTTCATCTCTCTATATTCTTTTTGTTTTTCTTTTTGCCTTTTTTTGCCTTTTTGGTCTTTTCAGGCAGGGTTTTGCTACGTAGTTCAGGCTGGCCTTGAGCTCATGTCAATCCTCCTGCCTCAGCCTCCCCAGTGCTGGGATGACAGGTGTGCACCACCACACCCAGCTTTTTCTCTCTCTGATTCTCTGTCTTGTATGTGGGGCTGTGCTGGGTACTACCAAGTCTGAGCAGGGTCTCTGGGCTCCACCTCCAGGGCCACGAAACACCCCTTTCCTGCAGCAGTGAACCCCAAGTATCTCTCCAGACAGCTGCCGGTCTCAGGGGACACAATCACCACGCCAAGGAAGGGTGATCCAGGCACGGTGCAGGGCACATGACTTCCTGTACACCCTGCTAAGGTGCTGAGCTCTGTGGACGCAGGACCTGGGCAGAGAGAGGTCACCACCCCAAGGTCGTATGAAGGACGTCATGGTCGTGGCCTTTCTGTGCCCCACAGGATACCCCTGTAAGCACGGCCCACAGCGCTGGCCCCATATGCAACACGGGCTCCGGGATATACACACAGACAGTGCTCAAGGTCTACCAGGACTTCTCAGGAGACCTGAAAGTGGAAATTCCATTTCACCCCGCTATTCCCCTTCTAGGTGTCCTCCCTAAAGAGTTAAAGACATCACATCACAGGGATCCACGCACACGTGCGTTTAAAGCAGCCCAGCTCATAACAGCTGTGTCATGGAAACAGGGTTTGTGTCCATCAATACATGAATGATTATGCAAAATGTGCTGTTTGCATACCCTGGAGTACTACTCTGCCGTGAAGAAGGGTAAACTTGAGTCACAGGAAGGAAAATGGATGCACTTTGAGATCAGGATGCCGAGTGAAATAGATCAGAGACCTGAGCTTCGATATCCCTCTCATGGTCCCTCTTGTATGAGAAACCGAAAGTGTCAGTAAAGAGCAAAATAAGACAGATGACAGGAAGGAGGGAGGTAGAGCTTTTGCAATTAGGAAAGGAAGCAGCAGGTGGAGGTAGGCTGGGAAAGGGGACATAAACAGAACGAAGCCGTGTTCGAAAAAGACAAAACACACAAAATAAAAACCCACCAGAGCCCCTCCTGTGGCCGCTGGTGAGGTAGGTTACGTTCCTGGTACCAGGAATTCCTGCAAAACCCTTCCAAGATAAGTGGACCAAACATGAAAAATTTGAGCATTAAAAAAAAAAATTCCGTCATTGCTTAATCCTTGGGAAAAGAAATAGTTTACTTGAGTGGTTGGAAGCAGCACACTTTCGGTCCTTGATGTACGGAGTTATTTGCTGATCTTGCTCATTAAGCAGCTGTGAAAAATCAACCAAAATTACTCTGAGATCAGTCGGTTTCTTGGGTCATGCTGCAAAAAACCCCACATGCAACCTAAATCCTTCACCTAGCTTTGGGAGATGGTGCAGGATTCCAGTTTAGGAAGTCTTCCCTGGGGACATGGGGGAGTCCTGTGTGGCTTTGTAGTCCTGTGTGTTGCAAAAAATAATTTCCTAAAGCCAGGTGTGGTGCTGTACAGCCATCATCCCAGCACTCGGGAGGCTGAGGCAGGAGGATCGTTGCCAGTTCAAGGCCAGCCTGGGCTTCCTAATGACCTCACTGTGGACAACACTGTGAGACCCTCTCTCAAAAATCTAAAAAACAAGCAAAATCAAACAAAGCAAAGCACTGCTTTCAGAGGTGTTTATTTATTATTTCTGTGTATTTATATCTTGTAACTTAGGGTTGTTTATTTCACAGACGAACATAACTCACCCCTACTTTTTGAAACCTCAAATACTTTTGCATGCACTGAGCTGGTAAACAAATTTTCTAGCATTGCTGGACCTGATGGCTCACGCCTGTCATCCCAGCACTCAGGAGGCTGAGACAGGAGGATCGTTGCGAGTTCGAGACCAGCCTGGGCTCCAAAGTGAGCTCAAGGCCAGCCTGAATGGCATAGTGAGACCCTGTCTCAAAAACAGGGCTGGGGATCTAGCTCAGCAGTCTAAGCACCTGCCTGGCAAGCATGAGGTCGTGAGTTTGATCCCTGGTGCTGCAAAAAAAAAAAAAAAAAATTCTAACATCATGTGTTAAGTGCATATTGATGGAGAATGTGCTTTTTGGCCTCTGGTGGACTTTTTGTTTCTTTCTGCTATTTTCTAAGGAGAAAGGTCATTGCATACATGCTAGTGTACACAACTCTCCTCCTTCACAAAGGGTCCCCTCCCTATTTTCCAGCATCTGTCTTTTATTTTGCGCCTCAAGTACCTCACACTTTGGGTGCCTCAGCTGAGAAACACAAGTGCTGGCCGGCAAGGTTGGACCTCGGACAGAAACTCAAGTTTCTTGTCAGGAGCAAACACCCGACCCCAGTGCCATGGGAAAAAGGTTTATTTCTCAATCACTCAGGTTTGCAACCAAAAACAGCCGTCATCCAGGTGCAAAATAAAATTCAGCGAGAGAAGTTGGTCTGGGCGCCTCAATGAAAGCAAACATGGATTTAGAAGAAAAAAAGAAAAAATTGGATGGCAAGTGTTTCACGGGCGAAAGAAAACTTTGTGGGTTTTCCCTGCAGCATCTCTTGGTTTGTTGATTGTTCTCGACGTGCATTGCTGTGTTGTAAATCGGGACCTAGCTGCGACACACTCGATGCTCGCAGCCATTAAAGGGAAGGAGGTGAGATAAAAACATAATCCAAGGGTCGGTTTTTAGTTTCCTTCCTCCCTTCCTTCCTTCCTTCTTTCCTTCCTTCTTTCCTTCCAAAGAATGAAATGGATCATCCTAGCGGAGAGGTTGATAGAGTTACAATAAAGAAATCAAATCTCAAGAAATCCCAACTTCTCCAGCTTCCAAAAGCAAATAGCTCACCCCGGGGACCCACGCTTTTCCAAATGGATCATCAACAGTAATCAAACCATTCTTACCGTGAGGGTAAAGGTACAGCTATTTATTTAGTTATTCAGTGACTTAGTTAAGTTTTTCTGAGACAGAGCCTCACTAGGTATTCCAGACTGGCTTGGAACTTGAGATCCTCCTGTCTCAGCCTCCCCAGTAGATGGAATTTTGTTTCTAAGCCTTTGTTTCTCCAGTGTGATGAAAGTTTAGAGAGATGCTATAATCCCACGTGGTAAGAATTCATGTCCTGCTGGGTTGATTGATTTACCTATTATAACCACGGAGTGTTTCACTGAATGAAATACATATTTTTTAAGTTCAATGGGTTTCTTTTTCCTTTTTTTTTTTTGCAACAGTGGGGAATGAGCCCAAGGCTTTTCTACTGATCCGTATCCTCAACCCTTTTAAAATTTATTTATTTGGAGAGAGAGTCTCGCTAAGTTACCCAGGATGGATTCAAACCTCGCTTGGAACTTGAGATTTTCCTGCCTCAGCCTCCCAGAAGTCCAGCATAGCAGGGGAGCGTCCTGTCGCCCAGCTGCACACAATTCTTTAAGCCAACCCTGGACATACAGGGAGGTCAGCTCTGATCCGAGAGAACATCAGGCCCCACTCTGACCCTTGAATTTAAACTCAGAAAAGCCCAATCAGTAGGGTAGAAAAGCCAGACCCTGTGAAGATAAACCCGTCTTCTCTCCGAGACCATCGTCGGGAATTTTACTCACCGGCAGCACCACAGTCACTCATCCTCCGTTTGGTTTTTATTCTCATTTTTTAAAAATTTCAGTTAGCACATTTACAACATTATGATTGCTGTTATGACCGTTCTTTTGTGCGTGCATGATACGGAGACCAAACCCAACGCCTTTGCCCTGAGCTACATCCTCAGCTCTTTGTAAATTTTTAATTTTCAATTTTGAGACAGAGTCTAAGATTCCCAGGCTGGGCTCTGACTCGGGATGCTCCTGCCTCAGCCTCCCAGAGGACTTGGATGACAGATAGATATTACCACATCTGTCTTTATTCATATTCTTTTTTTTTTTAAGACAGCAATTTAGGAAGAGATTTTTGGACTGTGCGCACTTTAAAAAAAACTATACATACATAAAAGTTTATTTCATTAAAATTTACAGGTGTGCATCTCTGTCTCCACCTCATGAAGTTTGGAATGAAAAGATGAAAGGTTTCACCTGAGCGTCCGCATCAAGTTATAATTCAGGCAGGACCTCCCTGTAGCACCAGAGATCTCCAGTTACGCTGCTTTTTCAATAATATATTGGGATAAAATTTGCATCCCCTTAAATTAACCGCTGAAAACAAACACCTCACAGCATTAATTACACAGACAATGGTGCTTGGCCAGCACCTCTCTCTGGGAGCCAGAACATGTTCCCCACCATCAAAGGGGACCCCAAATCCACTACCACTCACGCTACAATTTTTCTTTCTAGGACCTCATTTCCTGTCTCTGTGGATTTGCCTTCTCTGGCCATTTCATCTCACTGGAGTCCTATAATATGTGGTTACTTGTGCCTGCAGCCCTCCTGCTAAATTCTGTGATTTCTCCCATCTACATTGTACCATGCCCTCGAGTACCATTCCCTTTTACCTGCCGTATAATATTCCAATGCGCATATACCCCACCTTATCGAATTACCCATCAGTGGCTCTTTGGGCTGCTCCCACTATGAGACTATGATAAAGAAAGCTGCTACTTTAATTAACTAATTGGTTAGTCTCTTTTTCTGTTTTTGTTCTTTTTGACACAGTCTTGCTATGTAGTTGCATCTAGCCTTGAACTCACTACATAGCCCAGACTAGCCTGGAATGCATGTTGATTGTCCTGCATCAGCCTCCCAAGTGCTGGGATGACAGGTGTGCACTGTCATACCTGGGACAATCCATTAATGTCCTCTGTTCCCCAAGATGCACAGGTTGGAGAGAACAGCTGCACTCAGAATTCCCCTCGACTCCTGTGTCTGGGTTCCTACAGGATGTGGGGCAGGGATCTTGGCAGGTCGGAATGTGGGCACAGCTTCCTGTTCTTTATCAAAATAATATACATTACATTTCTAATAGAGGAAGTGTCATCTGCATCGTTATGTGTTACCAGTGAACAATGTGTCAGAATCTGAGTCTGTCTTAGTCACCCTCCTGGTGCTTGGGACCCAGTACCGGACTCCCACAGGTTAAAGAAGGAGAGGCTCATGGTTGTGGATGCAGAGGGTTCAGTCCATGGTCAGCTGCTCCAAGGTAGAAACATCATGCTAGATGGGCCTAGGGGAGGGCAGCTGCTCATGGCATGGTGGACAGGAAGTGGACAGAGACATCAAGGGAAGTGGGAGGGAGATAAACCCTTCGAGGAAACACCCACAGTGACCCACTTCTTCTGGCCACACCCAACCGCTCAGCATGCTTTGGCTGGATTGTGTTGGTTTGATTGGTTTGGGTACCAACCAAGGGAAGGATGTGCACATACCTGGGTGTGCCTAGGTGGGTCACAGGGGTCTTAACTTTGGAACTATATATGGCCCCAAGCCCCTTCCTCTTTGGTGCTATCTGCTTTATTTTCAATCCACCATGATGTGAGCGTCTTTCCTCCTCCATGCCCATCCACCTTGATGCTCCTGCCTCGGAGAAGTGGACCACAGACTGTACCCTCCACAACCACGAGCCAAATTGAACTTTCCCTCTTTACATGCGTGTTCTTTTCCCCACCTCTTCCCTTCTCTCTCAGCTTCCTGGCCACTGTGATGTGAGCCTCTTTCCTCCCCCACATTCTTCTGCCATGATGCTCCTGCCTTGGAGCAGCTGACCATGGACTGCATACTCTGCAACCATGAATCAAACTGAACTTCCCCTCTTTAAGCATGTTCTTTTCCCCAGTCTCCCTTTTCTGCTTCCCCACCACAGAGATGTGAGTGTCTTTTGTCCTCTACCCCCATTAACCATGATGCTCCTGCCTTGGAGCAGCTGATCATGGACTGCACCCTCTGCAACCGTGAGCCTCATTGAACTTCCCCTCTTTAAGCCTGTGTTCTTGTCCCCTGCTCTTCCCTTCTCTCTCTACTTCCTGGCCACCATGATGTGAGCATCTTTCCTCCTCCACACCCATCCACCATGATGCTCCTGCCTTGGAGCAGCTGAGCATGGACTGCACCCTCTGCAACCGTGAGCCTCATTGAACTTCCCCTCTTTAAGCCTGTGTTCTTGTCCCCTGCTCTTCCCTTCTCTCTCTACTTCCTGGCCACCATGATGTGAGCATCTTTCCTCCCCCACGCCTGTCCACCATGATGCTCCTGCCTTGGAGCAACCAACCATGGACTGCACCCTCTGCAACCATGAGCCAAGGTCAATCTCTCTTCCTTTACACTGCAGGTCTCAGTTATTGTGTTCCAGTAATGAGAATGCTGACCAGGGCATCCAAAGTTATAAAATTCATGACATCATCACTCAAGTGGAGAGGAAGACTCTCCTTTAATCCCAAGCAAACTAGAGATCCATTGGGTGAATGGAAAACAAATTATTCAGACCTTTCCAGCGTCTTTCTCACTAAAAATCACAGCCTAGGTTTATGTCTCCTCCTCCTTGTCACCTTGAAGAGTTCTTTTAATGGGCTCATAAATTCTTCACAGCTCAATATTTGACCTTTTACTGAAGGTGCAAGTTGGCAGGAAGATGGTGAGAGCCATAAAGCAGATGTTGGGGAGTGCCAATCTGCACTTATAGGAGACCTAGTGCTTTGTATTAGTCACGTCAGGGAAATGGTGCTGGATCAGGGCTTTCCCAGCTGTACTCAGGAAGTGGTAATCATCTCACACTTTCCTGGCCAGTTCTCATTCACAAAGGGAGTGCTCTTCCCGGACTCAATCTAAATGTGCATTCACACACACACACACACACACACACGGGCTCTCTGCTGTTGCTGGGGTCACCCACCACCCACAGGTTGACAATCACGCAATTCCATTTGGGCCTCCAATGTGGGAATCATCAGCATCCTCCAATCATGATCATCTTGAGTGAACTAGTAGCTTGAAATCCAGAGTAAATAATCTCCAGAAACATGCTGATCACAAAACTGAAATCACAACCGAAGAAAGGGTTTGACAAAGTAGACAGCGTATCCTAATCCCAGGCAGAGGTTTCTGGAAGATGCACTGCATAGATTTCCTTCAGAAAATTAATAGAAAACAAGTGTCTGTTTTAGATATGGCAAAAATAATAAAAATAAGAAATAACTAAAAAACATCCCGAACAGTTCTGGGATGGATGTCGTGGTACACAGCTGTAATCTCAACCTTTGGAGGGGATCTCTCTTGCTTTTCGTCTGCTTCCAGCTGCCGTGATGTGAGCAGTTTTCCTCCCCCATGCCCATCTGCAACTTTGTTTTTCTGCTTTGGAGCAGTAGACCATGCACCCTTGGAAACCGTAAGCTAAGTTCAGCCTGTCCTCCTCTAAATTGTGCACAGCAGACATTTTTCCCCAGGTATGGAAAAACTAATATAATGATAGAGAGGTGATAGGTAGATAGACAGACAGACAACAGACAGGTTGATTAATAGATGGGTGATTACCCCCCACAAACCACTGATCTCATTGTATTCTCTAGACTTGTCTCTTCTGTATTTCCCACATGAATGTTGTATTAGCTTATGGTTGCCAAGACTCAGTGCCTGACATCTCACAACATAGAGGCAGACAGCACCACTTGGCTTATGTGTCAAGGAGTTCAGTCCATGGTTGGCTGGTTCCAAGATAGAAATCCACATCCTAGCACCCAGGAAGCAGAGCGCAAGAGAAGAAGCCCGAGGAACAGCCTGCAAGATCACGTTTCCACAACCCACCCAGACACCTCCAGAAGAGTGCTCCCCGATCCCTCGTTAGTTCCCAAACCAATCACGCAGACACAACCAAGTTTCTTTACCACACTGTGACAAAAGAGAAAGGTGCAAACCACAAGCAAAAAAGGACCCAGTGTTCTATGGAAGGCTAATTTTTTCCCATCCTTAGTTTTGGGGACTGTTGGAATTTCGAGGTTTTCTGCAGGATGGTGGGCTGTGTGGTGGCCTGGCGTGATGTTTCTTCTAGGAGGTCCCAATGCAGACATTCTTTCCATAGATCTACCAACTGGGCCAAGTAAGCAGTACAGGCAAAAAGGAAAGGAAAGGCAAGGAGGTCGTGTGAGGCTCATTCCAACCTCAAATTGGATGTAATAGGAAGAAAATCGAGGTGACTGGGGCACTGACAGAAAAGCACCGAGGAAAAGATTGAAGGAGCTAGTCAGACCTAGTAATGGATCCAGTTGACAGGACTTGGCCAGAGGGCAGTGACCTTGGGGATTCTATCTGCTGCCTGGTACCTTTTATCTCTGTCTCTCTGTCTCTGTATCTCTCACTCTGTCTTTGTCTGTCTCTCTGTCTCTGTCTGTCTCTCTGTCTCTGTCTCTTCTCTCTCTGTCTCTGTCTCTCTCTGTCTCTGTTTCAGTGTCTCTTTCTCTCTCTGTCTCTTACTCTCTGTCTCTCTCTGTCTCTGTCTCTCTGTCAGTCTCTCTCACTGTATATCTCTCTGTCTCTCTGTCTCTGTTTATCTCTTCTCTCTGTGTCTCTGTCTCTCTCTCTCTCTTCCTCTCTCTGTCTCTCTCTTCCTCTCTCTGTCTCTGTCTCTGTCTCAGTGTCTCTTTCTTTCTGTCTCTGTCTCTATCTCTGTTTCTATCTTCTTCTCTGTCTCTGTCTCTCTGTGTCTCTGTCTCCCTCTGTGTCTGTCTCTCTGTTGCTCTCTTCCTCTGTCTCTGTCTGTCTCTCTTTCTCGGTTGATGTCTCTATCTCTGTTTCTTTCTATCTCTGTCTCTGTCTTCCTCTTTGTCCCTCTCTGTCTCTCTGTGTCTGTCTGTTTATCTCTCTGTCTCTGTCTCTCTCTTCCACTCTCTGTCTCTGTCTCTCTTCCTCTCTCTCTTTGTCTCTCTGTCTGTCTGTCTGTCTCTCTCTCTCTCTCTCTCCCCATTCCCCTGATTCCTGGCCTCCAGGACGCGAGCCCCTTTCCTCTCCCATGCCCCTCTGCCTTGCTATTCTTTTCTCACACGAGACCAGAAGCAGTGGATTTCCCCATTGACCAAAGCTTCAAACTCTAAGTCCAAATAAAGCTTTCCTCCTTCGAAGCTGATCATCTCGGGTAATTTGTCACAGGGATGGAAAGGCCCTGTAACTAATGCACGCCGCTTATTAGTATATCCTGAAGAGTTCATTTCAAGGTTCGATGATAAAAACAAACAAACAAGCAAAAAACGAGGCAGCCAGTAAATGGGGGATGGAGAGTTTGCACGGAAAACCAACAGACAGTACCGTAAAACATCAGAGCTCGCACAAGGCAATCGCACACGCGCACACGCACACACGCACACGCACCCCACGGAGGTGACCAGCGCAGGACTGACCCTCCCCAAACCCTGGGACGTCCCTTGAGCATCCATGTGTTTTTTTTCAGTTTTTAACACAGAGTTGTTCAAAGTCAGTTTGCCTCTGCAAAACACCACCAAGGATGGAATTTATGCTCAGTTTCCTGTTTCTCCTTTCCGGGGACTGGCTTTCTCCGGAACAGCTAAACTCAGTTTATCTCCGCCTGTCCGTTACATGGGATCGACTGTGTTTCTTGCAAGCAAATTCCACCAGGTTCTGCAGACGGACAGCTGGGCCCGAGGCCATCAGCAGCCTTGCGATCGTCGAGTTATCTACTACCCCACGGGCAGGAAGCACTGCAGTTTCTCCCGCTCCACAATTTCAGTGCTGTGAGGGCTGCAGGGTACGAATTTTCACCGCCCCAAAATGACCAAAGGGACGCGACTTTGGTCACGCACTGTTTTTTATTTTTTAGCTCTGCTCTTTTCGGCCTTAAATTACTCCCCCGACTCACCTCTCTCTAAATACTCCCTTGACCTTCAAATTTTCTTCTTCTATTTTATCTCATCCCACTTTATCACGCTCTGAGTGCAGCTGTTGGTTGAGTACAGGGATTTGGGGAACGTGGGACTTGGATTGCGGAAAGGGCTTTCTCACTGCTGTGGTCTGAATGTCTGTATCACCGTGGCGAATTCACGGCATGCGTGCCACAGCTGGCTGCTTGCTGTCAGTGAAAGCGTTAAAAGATCTGCCATCACCACGCTGTGGTCACTTAAAAAGCATATGCTCCATCCTCGACCAAGGTGCTGAGGTCAGGACTGGGGCCCTGGGAGGTGTCGAGGTTCCAAGGGTGAAGTCTCATGGATGGCATCTGCGTCCTCATCACAGAGACCAGAAGAACTACCTCCCTTCCACCATGGGGGACACAGCCAGAAGGAGCTGTCTGTGACCCAGGACACAGCCTCACCAAACACGGGCTCTGCCACGCCTGGACTCTGGGCTTCAGCCTCCAGGACGGGGCCACTGAGGACTACTGGGTGTCAGCACCCGGGCTGTGGGATTGCATATGGCGACCCCGATGGACTGAGATAGGGAGAGACCAGCGCAGTGGATCTCAGCCTCCAGGACTGGGCCTCCGAGGGCTGCTGGGTGTCAGCACCCGGGCTGTGGGATTGCATATGGCGGCCC
>RJWT010005116.1:0-31680 GCA_004365215.1 Cuniculus paca | reverse complement strand
TTTTAGCTCTTTTGAAATTAAAGAAATGGAAAAACATTTTAAAAATGTTTTAAATTGAGGTGGTAGTCTGAGGACTTTGCCATGTTGAGATTAAATTTTCACAGATTTTGCTTTTATAGGCTTAATTTCTCCCGTGTATAAATTATTCACATTGCTACTCATAAATTACAGCCATTTCCAATGAGAGTGTTTCCTTTCCACATCAAGTAGCATTTCCTATGACAAGGCAGTGTCACGGAGGACCTAATTTACTTTCGTCTTTTGTTGCCAGTGTTACAGAAATAAGTTGCCTTCCACTGACAAAATGAGACTGACCACATTTTCTTCTTAGAATTTAGCGTTGCTGTATCTACTGAATCGCCCTGGAGATTGAGAAAACAATGAATACTAACATTTTGGGCACAATTTTTCATAGCATTTACCCAAATACGAAGTATAGTTGTCCAATCCTCAGTTTCTATGTCCAAAGAGTCAACCAACCATGTATTAAATATTTTAGAAAATGCATCTGTACTGAACACGTCCAGATATTTTTCATGTCATTATTCCTTACACACTATAGCATAGCAGCTATTTAGATAGCATTTAAACTGCATTGGGTATCACTAGTAATCTGGAGATGACAGTGTATACATTAGTGTGTGAATAGGGTATATGCAAACACTCCACCATTATATGTAGACAACCTTGGCACATGCAGATTTTATTATGGGGAAGGTCATTTCCCTGTGGACCTACCAAGAGGTAGTTCTACGATGGAATGGTGAAAGAATGAGAACTAAGGAAACTTGGTGTGCGTACAGTTAAATTTGCTGGTTTGTATTATGTGGAGTCCTCCAGATGGGCAAAGAAAGGAACGTGACACCAGCCACATCCAGAAGCCCTAGCAGGTTTTGCCTTGTTTTGGAGTAGCTCCCTCCCTCAAAAGAAGTTTCCTCAGGGGACACCAAGGTATAGACGTTTCAGTGACATTATGTCCCCCAGGTCAGGGGTGCATTTTGACAGGAACAGCGAACATAGCTCCAGGATTCATTACAAACGTAAAGCGACCCCCACTTCTCCAGCATCACCACCGAGAAAATAGATCTCTGGCAGGTATTGTGAGGAGATGACAATGTGAAATGGAAGTGTTGTGACAGCATTGATTTATCATTGTTAAAACTGAAATGAGCCTTCACACCCATGCGGAAGCGGTTTTTCCCGCGGTGTTCAGCTAACTTGGGGGTAGGTAACAGCGTTTGTTGTAAGAAGGAAGCACGCCCATGACCCTTCTTGTATGAGTGGCGGAGGGGACCTCCCCTGAGACACCCTGATCAGAGCCATCCTCATCATTGTCGTCTACTCTCATTAACATCTGCCTTCTGTTTTGTTCCTTAGCAGGCAGAGTGGTCCTTGTAGAGCACAATCGCCCCACGGTGCTCCCTACGTTCGTTCCTCCAAGTCCTTCTTGTGGCATCACTGCCTCCATGCTGTTCCCTTTCTTTTCCGCCTTTCCCACCTCTTTCTCCCTGGCTTCTGCAGCTCTGTCCACGTCAGACTCCCTTGCTTGCGGTGGACTCTGCCAAACATTTTCACCTCGTAGGGCCTGCTTGTTAGTTTTTACATCTTATTGCCATGTTCTTCCAGCAGCTAATTGGGAAGTGCCTGAGTGTCACCCTCCCATCAAGACCCCACCCGGATACCTGCTGACTGCCACGGACTCCAATTCCCGGTCCACCCTGTACCCCCTGCCCCATACTCCCGGTCACCCCTACCCCTGCTTTCTTTTTCTCCATAACGCATATCAAATGCTGACAATATGATTTCTTGCCTCTTTATTGTTTTATTTTTGTGGTGCTTGTTTCTTTCACTGGAATATTGCACACTAGGCAACAGGGCTTGTCTGGCTTGTAGTAGGAGCCACGATACCGGTGGGAGAGAGGCGGGAAGGAGTGAGCGCGAGCAGCCTCATGGCTGCGGAGCCTGGCCGTGGCAGGGCCGCACTGCAGCCTGTTGATTACCTCTACCTTCCCAGGGCTGCAGAGAGCAAGACTTAGACAGAAGCCATCAGCCACGTGGGATGCCGCGAAAATGTGCACCCCGAGACAGCAATCCATGGGAGCTGCTTTTCTGTTGTATTTTTTTCTATCGTTTTATTAGTACATGATTTGTAGTGCATGCACTCACAATCTTCTTCTAGTGCGTGCATGTACATAATACAGCTTGTTTCTTTTTTTTTTTTCCTTCTATTGGTACATGTTTACAGTTCATAATGATTACATTCACCATAGAAAATTGGTGTGTGTGCATAATGCATCTCAATTCTTTCCCCCTTTTCTCCTTTTATTTTTCCAGCATCAGATGCATTTATTTATCTTATAAGACCTTATAAGGTTAACTATCATAGATGCAGATTGAAAACCAGACTGATAGGCCCAATAACATAAAAAAAACAACAACAACATGTAAAGCAGTTGTTCAAGACAAGGTATACTTTTAGATACATCATCCGCCCTGGATTATAATACCTTTGTTTTTGTTTTTGTTTTCTCTGCAGTTTTTAAATTTGAAGATCATTTTTAAAAAACTGAAGCACATGTATGTGGTGTTGGTGGTGCAGCTAATGATTAAGCAGCTAGAGGTCAAGCCCTAGAGCTAGAAGTGTTTGTCTCTGAACGTTAAGGCTGGTCTTGAGGGAAGAGGTAAACCCACCCAGCAGCAAGCTTGCTGGCAGAGCAGGAGGGCACATGTTTGAGTGGGGACCTCAGGCTATGAAGTTACCAGTGTTCCACACTGGGGGACCTTCCACTGGATCCCTGTTGGACAATCCTACTTCTATTGAGGGTCATTTACCAGATAGAGTTCAGGGCAGAACAGCTGCTTGACAGAAAGTATCCCTAGAGATGCCATAGCAAGCTGGATCTTTTGCCAAGATATGTTATTCATTAACAAAATAAAACGAAAACCTTTTCCAGTCCAGTGCCTGGATATGTGGTTGGATTAACTCTTTAATGCTTTAAAAATTAAATATATGGCTTTTATATGGTTTACCTGATCATAAATTTGAGATTCTTTGGGGTTGTAAGTATGTTACATGATAAAATGTTTGCCCTCTGCACAATAAAATAGGGTAATTTTTTTCTTTATACATAGTCAGTGAGGATACATGTGACGTATTTAACACCATCGATCATGAAAAGAAACTGCTTTTTGGCCAACTTGAAACCAGAGCCCATATCATGTTCTAAGGAACTCTGAGCAGCCTAAAATGCTTGGTGTAGTAGTTTCAAAAATAAATAAGTAAGGCTTCCTAAACCCAGCTGGTTTCTCCTGTGGAAGGGGTTCTGTTCCCTTTGTGCCCTGGGCCACACCCTGACTTTCCTTGAGCTTCTCCTTTCCCAAAGGGAACACCTCTCGGGCATAGGTTTTCCTGCCATGGTCCCCCTATGTTAGCAAGTTTCTGGCCTCACGTGTGCTTCAGGAGAATGTGGCCATCAGTCCTAGAGACATCGTGTCTTGAAGGTATAGGGATGCAAAAGCAGCAGCTGAGCTCTCTGGACATAGCCCTTAAAAGTACTCTTCCCTTCCTCCTCACCATGCACGGGGTAGCAGTCATAGAATACTAAATTCACTTTAAAATATCACCCTTTGTTCTTGTCTCATCAATAGCCATCTGGTTTTCCAGTTGATATGAATATAGGATAACTTCATTCATAGTAATTGAGATCGAGGTTAGTATAAATGGCTAAACAATTTGAATTAAATATTTTTAAAAAGACACAACTTCTCTTAAGCTTCTCTGCAATAGGTCATCTAAGACCCCTAGCAATAATTTGCTTGAAGTGAAATCGTATTACCCAGTGTTCTCCAGAGAAGCAGGATTCATGGACACCCAGGAAAGCCACTATTGTAATTCAGCCTTCTTTGCCCCGTTCAGGCTGTCAGTGCACTGGAGGATGACCACTTCTATCCGGGGGGCCATCTGCTGCCACTCAGACCCCAAAACACCCTTATCCCCAGGTACCCAGAAATATTGGTTTATCTGGGCACCCTGCCCCAGTCCAGTTGGCACAGAAAAATAACTATCACTGAAATATTTCTTGATGAAATAGAATACATTATATTTATTTCCACGTGCCTAAAAGAAAGTTTAATAGTTTGAGTAGTCTTAGAACTGTTAAGCAAAACTTCCATGTTTACTTACTAACTATTCTTTTATTTTAGTATTACAAAAGCTATATTTCAATTTGTGTCAAACACATTAAAGTGATTTGGGTAAGAATGATTTATCTCTCTCCACCTCTCTGTTACAAAGTAAATGATGTTTGTAATCTTTGAGAACTAGGCAAACCACACGGTGGTGGCACAAGTCTGTAATCCAAGCACTTTGAGAAGCTGAGGCAGGAGGATCTCAAGTTTGAGCCAAGCCTGAGCAACTTGGCAATTTAGAGAAACCTTGTCTCAAGATTTAAAAAAAAAAAATTGAAAAATGGACTAGAAATATAACTCAGTGAAGGCCCTGGATGCAACCCCTAGCCACCATCACAAAAGAAACTAGATAAAGACATAAAATTTGCCAATCACAAGAGTTGGGAAACTTCCTGTTTTTACATTGTCATAAGTTTTTTCTGAAGTGCATGCTATGCTGTGGTTATGACTTCCAGCCAGATGGATCATCTTGATCGGCACATATGTGCCCAACATTTGTACATTTTCATATGTTTAAATTGTAAAGTATGGTTTGCCTAGTTATGTCATTCTGTAGGATTACACTATGCCAGAAGAATATTGGTATTTTATTTTCTGCTTTTACTTTAACCTGCTTTCATTTGTACTCTGCTAGTAAAGATGAGAAAATGATTAAAACCATGAAAAACAAACTTAAATTATAAATACTACCTCCATTTTTTTGTTGGGAAAATCATTAAAATATACTTGCATAGGACTAACTTGAGTTACACAGGAAAAAAATTTACTTTAGATCTTTCTCTTTTTAAGAAAAAAGATTTAAAATTGAAAATTATTTCTCAGTTTTTCTAAGTAAAAACTCACGCTTCAATCCTTAGGCCTTTTGTGTGAATTACACCAAATGATCTTTAGAAAAATACCTATCAGTTTTCCTATGATGGACACGTCATAGACCTGTGTGTTATTTGCTGTGGACTTTAAATAAAAGTAGCTCATTTTTTCCATGGAAAGCAAAAGCAGTAAGGCGGAAATAATGCTAATGTGATAAACACAAGAGGAGGGAATTCAGAACATGAGAGCATTGCCGTGTGGCTCACGCATGGTGTGGTGTCTCGTTTTTTCCAGCACTCCTATTATTTTGTACAGCATGTTGTCTCTGCTTTGTGAGGAAAGTGGAATGGCAGGGAGCTGAGCTAGTGGCAGAGCATTTGCCTGGCATGTACAAGGTCCTGGGTTGCATCCCCAGCATCACCCCAAAAAAGTGCAGGGGGCGGGGTGAGACATGAAAGAAACTGAAATGTAAGGTGCTGTGTTCCTTGTCCCGGGACTTCCTGATGTGAAGAGCGAGCTGAAATTCCGAATCTGGCTGTTGCTATTTGCAAAGCAGTGTGTGCTCCTTCCTTCTCCTCCCATCATTGCCAGGTGGGACGGCACACCGTTGCCTCAGGTGCTACACACATGTTGCGTGAGGATCCGGGAAGACGCCCTATCGCCTTTCTTTTACTTGAATGCAACATTTGGGTAGATACTTCGGCCGTTTTTGAAAAATCCTAATTAATCAGCAATTGAAGTAAAAGGGAAGAATTCATCAGAATGAATGCTCCTCTTTTTTTGTGGTGTCGTCGTTTGTTTCTTTGAGACAGGGTCTCACTGTGTAGTTCAGGCTGGCCTTGAACTCACTTGTGTAGCCCAGACTGGCCTCAAACTCCTACCTCCACTTCCCAAGTGCTGGGATTGCAGGTGTGCACCACCACATTAATTACTTAGCAACAAAGCTTTCTCATTTCTGTTAATATCTTGAAACCTTTAAGTTAAGATCTTAGACACTTCCGTAAGCATATACAGAAGACATACGACTTAGACTGTGGACTCAAAATGACTTAATTATCATTCTCATTCAAGTCTTTTTTGGGGAAGTCCATCCCAAGTATAAATACACAAGTAATTAGGTAAGAAAAGCAAAGTGAATATTTGGAACATTGATGACATTTGAATAGTTTTTTGAATAGAATGTTTAAATTGATTTGACCCGAGAAAACAGTAAAAGCACCTTCTTTTGTTTTTTAGTTAAACATGCGTTCTTCTTTAGTCAAAATCTCTTTTTCTTCAGGCTCTCAAATACTCTGAATTCTCAGTAGCTATTACTGATCCTTTGGAAACCTCCCTTTATAGACATTATACTTCACTCACTCATGAGTTAGAACGTTTACTTTTATGTTATGCTCTCCAATTTTATGAGTATTTATGTTTCCACATAATATAGCAATATGTGTTACAATTCAATTACTGCATACCAGTATTAGTTAAATTCGAAATAAAAATCACTTTTTTGATAAGTAGTATAACGAATTGTCAATGGTTGTCATATTTGGGAAGGTACAAGGCCCTTTTGTGATTTCATAAATGCAGTTATTGACATTTATATTACTTTTTATAGTGTTTCAAATACTCTGTCATGAAGGATAGCTTTGAAATTCAGCTCTGTGAAATACATTATGGAGAATTTACCCTTTCTCAGCGGTTCAGTTATTGTATAGTATGCTGAATTTCAGATTTCTTTGGTCTGTGCAGGAATCTTCTTCTTTTTTTTTTTCCCCCATGATACTGGGAACTGAACTCAGGAATTTTGCACTGAGCTACATCCTCAACGTTTTCTTTTTGAACATGTCTCACCATTAAGTCACTAAGTTGCCCAGGTTGGACTCATACTTGGCATCCTCCTCAGCAGAAACTCAAGGTGTGATACTGATGATGATGTTTGCTTTCAAGATTAGAAAAAATCTAATCTAGCAAAGCATGAGAAATTGAGAAAACATGTCCATGTTAAGCACCTGTGCGTACCAGTTTTGCAAAGAGTTTTTAATGCTCTAATTGCAAAATGGGCTCTTTTAGATCTTCCTTTTCTCTCTATACTTGAAGCAGAAATCATCCTTTCCTGTGCTGCAGTATGTCTCATGGTGTTCTTTTAAACAGCATTAACATCTTGTGTGTGCTTTACTAAATTCTTTGTCCCGGGGAGTAAATGAAAGTGTGGCTCTCTTACAAATAACCAGGCACTCTGCACTTCTCACGACTCCATCCTTTCTACCTTGCAGTTCCTACCACAGCAGCCAGCACCCCCGATGCTGTTGACAAGTATCTCGAGACCCCTGGTGATGAGAACGAGCACGCCCATTTCCAGAAAGCCAAAGAGAGGCTGGAGGCCAAGCACCGAGAGAGAATGTCCCAGGTAGATCTGATCCTTCCTTCTTTAAAGAGAAATCTGCCCTTGCTTCTGCCTCAGTCTCCCCAGGGGCCCAGTGGCTCCATCTAGGGAAGATCCAGGATTCTCTAAACACACATTATTAAAATATATCTACAAAATTCTCCTGTGAGGAAAGTTACTTGGTGGGTAACAATGGGAGATGAAAGATCTGTTCATTTGTTTCATCATAGTAAACTTTTTATTATCTCATATGTGCCTCGTAAAGCCATGTATGCCTTAAATATACACAGTAAGATTTATTTTTTAAAAGTACTTGAGTTTATTACTCCATGTTTATGTGGTGCCTATAACTATATGTTGTAAATTAAAATTCACTAAAATGTACTTTAGTAGAAATTAGTATTTTTGTATTAAATACCAAGTTATTATAAGTTTGAACCTACTATTTCTTACAGGGGAATTCGTGGAGCCAAAGATAGTTAAAACTAAACTGAACGAAAATGATTGTTTAATCTATACCCATAAGCGTTAGATAATGCAATAAAGACTCAAGAGAATGGCTTCCCGCCTTAGCACAAAATGACATAAATGGTGCACACATGGCACGTGAACCCAAGGCAATTGCCGGACATGGTGGTGCATACCTGTAATCCCAGCACGTGAGAGGCTGAGGCAGGAGGATCACCGTGAGTTCAAGGCCAGATAGAGCTACATAGTGAGTTCAAGGCCAGCCTGAACTGCGTAGTGAGACTCTGCTGCACAGTGACAGATCTCACTCCTTCCTTCCACTCCCCTGAGTTCTCAGAATGGGACGATCATTGACCTTTCATTTAATTCTAAATATTTGTTCCCCATTTTTATTAGTGATCTTTGGTTATGTATGTCTGATACCTTTAGCTGGATCTTAACCTTCTTTTAGTCTCTAGATGTTGTGAAAGTCTTCCTAGGCTTGCATCTCTTTCTCGGACCTATCTAGTCATTATTTTGAAAACAAATTTTTGTAACTAGTGGATTTTTTTTTGTATATCTGGATTATTGTGATCTGATTAAGGCAAATACTGTGCTAATTTCAAATATGAAATTATGTTGAAATAGATGAATTTTTTATTTCTAGCACATTATATGTTTGACTCTGACCCAGTCTTTAGAATTTTTAATCGATCTTCTTCATCTTCTATTCATTGGATTTACCTGAGATAACTTAGCAGATGCTATCCTAAAGAACATGCAGTCTTTTACCATTTAACTGATCACAGGAATGTGAGATGCCAGAGTTCAGTGTTTATTGTCATAATCTGTGATGATGAATTCTAGGGACTTTTTGACTTTGAACTTGCCTGCCTCTTAAATCTCTATTTAGTAGCGATCATTTTTCTCTGCATGAAACAGACAAGTTTTTTTGAAGACCGATAAAGCCAGAGGGAATTGATGCCTTTATGCATGCAGTGGGAAATTGCTTTCTACCAATATGCAGAGTAGTTCCAAGGTCCAGGTCCTGGGAATTTCACATTTTAAAACTTTTGCTTTTTTAATTGATTTTTATTACAGCTTTTCTTACTTGTTTCCTTAGAAATACAGAGGATTAGAGGAGTACTTTGGTAGTGGTGGTGGTGATGATTACAGCTATAAACCTTTTGTTGCTATGTGTTATGAGTAACCTTTAGGAGGTATGAAGAAGTAGGTGAATGGTGTAAAAGTGCTTTTATTATTTACACATTTGATAGTTACAATGTGTACCTAAAACGAAGTCCTTCAGGATGAAACTCAACCTGATTCTAAGTTTTTTACTTTGAAAATGGCAACATCTCAAGGACAGCTCTTTTGCTGTTACTAAGTATAAATAAACTTAGCTTACCTTTTAAGGCAGTAGAGTGTAGGATGATTGAGTTATTATTCCCTCCTTCTCCATTTGTTACTTATATGACATGCAGAGCTTATCCCGTAATCCTGTTCATAAAATAAGGAGGCCATGCCTAATCTCAGTCTAATGTGAGTAGGCAGTTTAAATTAGATAGATTATTGAAGCACTTAATTCAGGCTCCGCAGGAAACATTATCTGTTACTCTCCCAAGTGGAAGCCACTGATCAGTCCATATCCATTTCCAATAAATTCTAGGGTGATGGCTTAAGTGGTTCATTTTTTTATTTGTGGCTGTGTAGGATAGTGTTAAATTGTCCTATAAAATCAAAAGTTGAGTTTGCCTCTACATCAGTGCTTATTTTCAGCATGTTAACAAAAAAGGTCTTAATTGTTCCATAGATCCCCAGGTCAAGGCTGAAAGTCCAGGTTCTGAATGTGTAAGTTAACGTGGTAGGCATGTAACGGTAATGTGGGAAATCATTTTATTTTTTACATGCCAGTAAAACATTTGGTTTCCTTCCTTGTCTGAGAAATTCCTGGTGGAGTATGGTCACTGTGGACATTGTAGCATAGGAAATCGAAATTTTCACTACAAAGGTTATCATGGCAATATCATCTAGCTCATAGATGCCCTTTGTTAACTCACAAAGTGACAGGGATAGTTCTTTCATTGTGCATAGGTATTATATTCTCGCTCATTGTATTTCTGGAGCATTTCATCCCCGCCTTCCCTTCTTTTGTGGCTGTCTTTCTCTCTCTCTGCGGTACTGGGGATTGAGTTCAGGGCCTTCACACTTAGCCACAATTCCATCCCCTATTTATGTTTTATTTTGAGACTGAGTCTCATTATACTGCTGAGTTCCCCAGGCTGGGCTCAGACTTATAATCCTCCTGCCTCAGCCTCCTATAATGCTTGCATTTGTCCCAATTTTACTGTGAACCTTGAGATAACTATTAATATGCTGTTTATGTAAAGAAAATTAATTCTGTTTTATTTCTCACTAAACTTCACCAAAGCAACAAGGGCCTTTTATCTTAAATGAAGTAAACTAGTCTTATGAATTTTGCGAAGATGTAATGCTAGCAGACAATAAAATTACCTAAGTAGAAGCACAGATGGTGATTGGGTATGCTATTACCTCATAGAAGTTCTAGAAGTTCTCCCCAAGTACTTGTTTAACCTCTTTTTCTTCGTGATTTTGAAGGATAACACAACAATCAATTCCTTAGGAATATTTTATTATATGCGCTGCTGAAGTGAGCACTCCTTAGGAATAAATAACAGGCTCTTACAGTACAGAAATGCAATTTCTCATACTTTGGAAGTATACAAATTATGCAATACAGGTACACATCTGGCAATAGGCCTGTGTTTTTACTGACTTAATTTTTCTTCCTTCACTATACTTAGCTCAGGAAGGCACTGCACTTAAATTCCGTGGGAGATCTGGTGGTGCAGTTGAAAAGGAAAAGACAGCCATAGGTTGTGAAAAACTAGTATTTTTATTCACATTTACTCTGTGCATTTATCCAGGTAGATGTGACAGTAGAGAACAGAAAGCTTTACTTTTCTTCAAATAAGATTCACTTGGTTACTAAATCAGTGTTGCTTTTTGCTATATTAAGAATACTATAATGCGCATTTTCTTGGACTTTCTGGAGGGATTTGGGGTAATCCTTGCTATTCGTGACTGAAGTTGATAAGCAGAAGGTCCTGACTGCTCATCAGTTCTGCAAGGAATGGATCTTAGGATTGCAAGCAGTAGGAGTCTTTCTCTCTTTCCCCCATGACGCATTTTTTGGGTACGTTATATTCATGACACATATACCTATATCCAAATGTTATGTATCCTGTTTTCCCCTCATACTAAAAATACTCAGTCGAAATGTTTCAACTTGCCTTCCTGAAAGGATAAAGCCATTGTGTTTAACTTGTTAATGAAAGATGTTGCTGAGGAAGTATACACCCTTTATGTATAGTTGATATTTGCTCACATTAAGTAAGTTGACTTCTAGCTATTTTTCAAGGAAATTAAAAAAGATCAACCTGGCTTCAAAAGGCTACATTCTTGTAATGTGGACATTTGTGTTTAGGATACTGCTATGAGAAATTACTTAGACTTGCAAGAGGTCAACTATTATTCACGCGTATGTGATTTTTAAAAATATTTATAATGATGCAAATGAAAAAAAAATATATGCAATCCATTCAGTTCAACCTGTATTTGAAAGAAGTGGTGATGATTTTTCAGTTTGTTTTGTCATTTGCGTAGGTCATGAGAGAATGGGAAGAGGCAGAACGTCAAGCCAAGAATTTGCCCAAGGCTGATAAGAAAGCTGTGATCCAGGTAAGGTCTGACTCATTCCCTACCAAGCAGGACAGGACGGGGACCAAGCAGCAACCTGTCCAGGGAAGACCCAGGTTTATCCGCAGCTGCTGGAACAGAATGTGTGATGTTCACAGACCAGTTAAATTGGCTTGTGCTCGGTCATTGTGTAGCATTTGAATTGCTTAAGCCCAACCTTCTATTTGCTCCTAGTTATTTCAAGGTATAATTAATTGCCGTAATACTCAAATTGTTACTTGCAATCTACTTTTTCTTAATAACACATCTTACTTGCCCTAGTTCTCTGCTACCTCTCCCTCTGGGGGAAATTATGTGAGAACTTGAATTTTGGACCGAAACCAGCCTCCAAATTACCTTACATAAACAGATTATCATAGTTATTTGCTGAAAGTACTTTGAGTAACAGGAAATTTTTTTAAAAATACGTAATGTAAGAGCTCCAGTACATTTACGTGGCATTGTCATCAGTCAAATCAGTCTACATGCAATCGTGATTTCCAGTGAGATACTAGGTTTGGTTGGAAGGTCGGGAATGTAGGAAAGGGAGGTAACCTATAACATGTGTGAAATTCGAATGTGGGAATGACTGCAATCTTCAGAATGGTTTTAATCATTGGAAGATAATAGAGTACTGTAATATCCCTTTAAAAAGTCTTGGATTTGTCACCCGGTCTTTCACGTTCCTACGTGAGCTGTGTGTCTGTGATGGCAGCATTTCCAGGAGAAAGTGGAATCTCTGGAGCAGGAAGCAGCCAACGAGAGGCAGCAGCTGGTGGAGACCCACATGGCCAGAGTGGAAGCCATGCTCAACGACCGCCGCCGCCTGGCCCTGGAGAACTACATCACCGCCCTGCAGGCCGTGCCTCCCCGGGTAGGTCTCACGAGGACCTCGCCTGGGGTCTTTGTTCAGTGGGTGGGACGCAGGGGACTGGAGGCCAAGAAAGTAGGAGAGATGCCCCGAGCACCCGGTCTACAGGAGTGACCTCTGTTCTTTTCATCTTGAAGGTAATAGGCGTAGGGTCACAGAGCCATGTGTGCGTGTTTTATTAGCGTGTGTTTGTGATACATAATAAATATATGCATCGTGGAGTGTTGGTACATAGCACATCTTCATCCCCTTCCCACCTTCCTATCTGCCGCTCAACCCCAAGACCCCTTTAAGTCACAGCACAGAGAGAGGCTGATGCAGAGGGATCACAAGTCTCAACCCAGCCATCTGTACTCCCACACTTACATTTAGACACCTATACTTCTCCTTAGAGCACTCAGCCAGGCTTCCCAGGAGCTCAGAGGGCAAGAGCTAACTGGATGGAACCAGAGGCGGTAACAACTGGCGATGTAAAGTCCGAAACACATAAGCTACAGGCTGCCCTAGTCCTTTCAGGCTACCCGAAAGGAGCACTCCAGACCGGGCGGCAGACGAACAGCAGAGACTCGTTTCACCATTCTGGAGCCGGGAAGTACAAGGTCAAGGCCCCTGCGTCAGAAGAGGGCCTGCTCCCGGGAACGCAGGACAAGGGAGCTTTTTGGGGCTTCTTTCATAACAGCACTGACCCCAATCTTGAGGACTCCAACTCGTGACCTAATCATGTCCTCAGGCCACTCCTGTCACACCATCACACTGGACAATAGGTTTCCACTGATGAGTTTGGTGAGAAGACACAGACATTCAGACCATAGCAGTGGATATTAAAAGTAACTTAGCCCAGCTCTTTCATTATGTAAGTGATGAAATTGAGGTCAAGAAAGCAGGAGACTTGGCTGAGTTGTGATTTTCAGTGCACCTGTGGGAACTAGAACTGGAATTTCTGGCTCAGAGCAGTGGCTGCAGTCTCCGGAGGGAAGCCTGAGCCAGGCATGATGTCAGCGGTGAAAAACTTACTTGTGGCTTTCAGTGGACGTTGCCCCAGATGGCTTCCCAAGTGGTGCGGGCCTAGCCTTCTTCAGCAGCACTCAGCGGTAGGACTGTCTTTGAATAGAAGGCGTGTTCTGAGCAACAGTGTGTATTTTCTGTCCTTCACTGCGTGAGGCGTATTGAAAATCTCTAGCAGTAGCTGTAGGTCGGTCTATTTCTCTTTGCTGTATTATCAGCTTTTGCTTTGGATACTTTGAACCTCTGTTTTTAGGCGTGTAAATATGTAGGGTTGTTCTGCGCTCTTCCACCTCCCCTTTTCGTTATGAAATTACCTTTTAATCCCCAGTAATATATTTTGCTCTGTAGCCTACTTTGTTTAATGTTAATAAAGCTTCTCCAGCTTTCTTTTAATGTTAGCATAGTGTATTTTTCAGTCCTGTTCTTTTATTTAACTAGTTTGTCTTTGTATCTGAAGTGCATTTCTTATACGCGGCATATATATTTGAGTCATCTTTTAATTGGGAAAACTGTGTACATTTGAGGAAGTTACTGATCCACTTACATCGAAATCTGTCCTCATGTTGTCTCTTTTCTGTTTATCTGATCTCTTCTTTCATTCCTGTGTTTTTGGACCAATTGGACTTTTATGATTCTATTTTACTTTGTTAGCTTACAACTATTTTGTTGCTTCAGTGGTTAGAGTTTACAGAAAATATTTTTAGTTTTACAATTCAAGTGATGATGTACTGCTTCACAAATAGATCCTTATTTGTAAAGAGAACCTTACAACAATGTGTAGTTGTCTTTCAGTGTCTGTGTGATTGATTCTAGGACTCATTCAGATACCCAAATCTACAATGTTCAAGTCCTGTATGTAAAATAGCAAAGCATTTGCATACACTCTGCATAAATCATCTGCGAATTATTTATAATGCCTAATATAATACAACTGCTGTGTAAATAATTGTTAAACTATATTATTTAGGGAATAATGACCAAAAGATAAGATCTGTCCATTTGCATTACAGGCACATTTTTTTCTAAATATTTTCAATTTGAAGCTAGTTAAATCCAGAGACAAAAGGCTAACTTCCATTTCCCCTTGATCTCCTGTTACTTTTTTTCTCCCATTATTTTTTAAGCACTCCGTCACCTTGTCTTAAATAAGAAATAATAGTTGGTATGTGTACCTATGTAGTTGTCATTTCTAATCTTTTTAATTCATTATATAGCCATACCTGGTATTTTCCTTCTACCCAAAGGACTTTCTTTGAAATGTCTTACAGTGCATGTTGGTTGATGATAAATTTTAAAAATTTCTTTGTGTGAAAATTGTCATAATTTCAACTGTGGCATTTTTGCTGGATATGAAATTCTAGATAGAGGTTTTTTTTTTTCTTCCCACTATTTTAAGAGTGGTACGCCAATGTTTTCTCTTATTTTTGTTATTTCCAACAAGAAAACTGGTAATAGTTATCTTTAGGGCTCTGTAAGTAACGTATTTTACCAATTTTGAGATTTTTCTCCTTTTTTTCTGACTGCTTTTAAGATTTTCTCATTAGCACTCGTTTTGAGCAATTTAATTATACTGTGACAGGTTGTAGTTCCATCTACCCTTAATGCCATCTGGCTAATTTTCATCTCATCATCTCATGTAGTTTAGCTTTCATATCTAGAAACTCTAGCCCCCACTCCCCCCAGTGCATGCTGCATGTTAACTTTCTAACTTACAGAACGTTTCAAAAACTTCACACATCCTCCTTTGGTACTTTAGATGTCTTTGTCGACTTTGGCTCAGTCTTGATTGATTTTCTTTATTATATATGATATTTTCCTGCATCATTTCATGCTCGTAAGTTTTTTATTGAATGGCACATACTGTGAACTTTACCTTGTGGAATGCAGTCTCGTTTTGTATACCTATAAATATTCTCAAACTTTGTTCTGGAATGTAGTTAAGATACCTGGAATGAGTTTGATCCGTTTGAATTTAGGGTCTCTTGCTTTTTTGTTTGTTTGTTTTTTTAAAGATTGCATGATCAGAGCAGTTTTCTGCCTATACTATACTTAATTATTCCCCCTCAATGAGTCAGGACCCATTTGAGTAATCTGCAATGAATGTTGAGTGTCCCCATCTGCCTGGCAGGAATGGTCGTCTTCTGATCCCTGTGAGAACTCTAGGCAGCATTACCACTGATCTTCTGAGGTGATTTTTATTCCCCAGCCTCAGTTTCTTCCACATGCATGCTCTGATCATTAGTCACCTCCAATTCCAGGGCTCACTCTCTGCAGATCTGCTGGTTCTCTTTCACAGCAACTCTCTTCCACCAATTCTCTATGGAGTGAATCTGGCCTCTTGGGTCTCCCTGGAGTCCTCAACCCCTGACAATTTCCAGATTCTGCAATGGTGTCCTGCCTTGGGCCTTGTCCTGGAAATCACCCAGAGCAGTGAGCGTGAATAATTAGAGGGCCTCGCCCACTTTGTTTCCCTTTCCGCAGGGCTCCTTTTCCTCCCTGTCTTGAGGTCTAATACTTTGCAGAAACTGTTCCAATCTGGTTCCTATTACTGGATCTCGGCTAGAAGTACAATTCTGTGTGTACATCATGTAACTAAACCAAATTGCCACCCACTTCTGCTGATTTTGCTCCTTTGATTTTTATTTGTATGTAGAGTTACACTGCACAAAACCATGAGGAACCATAAAAGAGCTCTTGGCATTCCTCCAGAAGACATTACTGACCCTCTTGTATCAATGACATCACTGTGATCTCGGGAGATGGAGTGGCTGGTTCAGGGTGACACCACTAGCAGGGGACAGAGTAGAGCTGTGAATCACAGTCACCCACTGCAGAGCCTTCTCACTAGCCCATACTTCCTCTCTGAACAGAGCACTTTTTGAACAGAACATCCACATTAGCATTTTCATTTCCCATTAGAAAAATTCTTTGTCCTCCTTGGGCATACTCAGAAAAATTCTGTTCATGTCTATCTGCCAATAAAAACTTCCTTGGTTTTTTCTTTCTCTAAAGGACATGCCTGGGGGAGAAGTGATGGGGTTCCCTTGCCAGAACAGAGCAGGGTGGTGGTGTTGAGAGCATAGCCTTAATAGCAAACACAATCTGAAGTGGTCGTGCTGAACGTCCAGTCTCTGCAGAGAGCTTTGCTCCGCCATCATTGATAGGACTCCAAATACGATGAGGATGAATGGACTCTACCAGATGCACATTCAGAATCTGTCATTCAGTCTTATTGGCCATTACCGGAAAAGCAGGGACAAGAAGAGTGTTGCCAGACCTTCATGAGTCATCAAAAGGAACGATTCTACACGATCATAATGGTGCTGGTTGTGGGCATGTTAATTACATCATAGAACTAAGACAACATATTTATTTGGAAAAAGTTTTAAAAGTGGACTAGGAAGAACTGATTCATTATCAAAAAGAGATTATTGTTGACTGATTCAAGAATTCCTATTAAAATCTTACCTCAACATGCATAAATGTCTCATTTGTAATAAAAAGTAAAAGAGCACTGGGTCATCATGGCCTAGGAATCTCAGGGCATTACCTAAATTTTGTTAAATTTCTGTCTTTGAGTGTTTATTTAAATGGTAAGATATGGCTTGGCATTACACTTAGCTCTGCGCTTTGGAAGGTACACGAAAATTCTAAATCCCTCTTGGGGATTTTTATGCATTGCTCTTAAAAGTCATAATCAAGAGCTTGTCAGCAGTTGTCTGAAGAAAGACATCTTGTAATTGGATCCATAAAGAAATATTTCTGAAGCATCCTTTGTATTTAACACAGTGTCTGGAAAAATACAAAAATTTCAGTAATTATTATTTGAATATATTAGTGAATCTGTGAAAAATTAAGTGTTTTTTCTATAGATTCTATGGATGTTACCACTTTTAAAATTACTTATCCTCTTAACCTCTACCAAATTCTACCATGTATTCCTAGACATTTCAAACATAGATTTCGAAACACTACAGATGGTACCCAGTTTCTTTAAAACCAAGTTTATTTAATATATATTTTTATCACAATTTTTAAGTCCAAAGTTGAAAGCCTCTTGAAATAATGTTTTTCTCCAACTTCAGTGTTTTATTCTACTGTGGCTTCCATGCTGTAGGTCCATGTGTCTATATATACTTTATGTTTTACATTTCCTTTTTAATTATGTGCCACAGGCTGATACACTGGATGCCCAAATCTAAAGATATACCATTTGACTCATATTTAGAATCATATATATTTTTTCAAATATTACAGTAATAAAATTTTTACTTTTCTCCAGGAGAAAAAAAGTAGAACTCAACAATATCTTTGCACCAAGGAGAAAATTAACTCTGATGAAGGCTGGCAACTCTTCTAAAGAATCATTTTTCTAAGTTGTTTAACAGTTTTTCTTAGAAAATCAAGACTTAATTTTTTTTTCTTTTTTTTTTAACCTCCTAGAAAAGTTAAAATTCCTCAAAAAGCTGGGTCATTCATGATTAACTTCCATCACATTTGGAGGCCTTCAAGCTATCAAACCTAAGTAAAATTTAAAGCCAAACTATATCATTTATTAACCAGCTCGTGATAGTTACATGCTCCTGCTTCTAACTTTGTCAGGGCTCAAAATGAATCTGACTTTCAGCTTTGTGAAATAAGAACTAAATGGTATCTGAACCTTCTCTCCCGTAACTGTCAGGGTCCTGCTTCTGCATCAGAAGTGAATATTTCATGAATGTTCAACATTCGCTGTAGCCTGGAAAGAAATTAGACTTAATGTGGGACCCTGTACAGTTAAAGCAGACCACCCCAGTTCCGTTGTACACCTTGGTCTAGAAAAGCTTAGTAGCCCCTAATTAATAAAACTTGAAATGTTCTAAAGATGAAAGAGAAATAATAAACTTTTCACTGAAATTTGGAAATTTTTAGTGATTTTATATCTATATATAAATAATTTAGTTTCAATCTTCTGTTATGTAGTAGCATAATTATTATCCTGACTTCAGCTACTGCTTAGCATTTTCTAAGAATTAAGACTCATTTATATGAATATGTTTGGTCTATGTGCCAGTATTGTTTTGGTTTTTCCAGTGTCTCATGATTGTAGCCATCTTATCTATACTAAAATTTCTTTCATGCTTTTTATCTGGTGATTCACACTCAGATTCTTAAAATTTAATGGAGCAAAATACCAACATTTCTGTAGTACCTGTTTCCTATATTTTCTCATTTCTGAATAGTTCGGCCAAATGTTAAGTCTTCCTGAGATTCCCAAAATCTTCCTCATAGAATTCCTTGTTTGAATTTTATTATTATGAGGCTGTGTGTTTTTTCACCAAGTTGAGATTTGGTTCAGTGCTACTTGGTGAATTCTAGCAGCAAGTGACTGAATGTTTATTAAGAAACAATAATCACTGAAAATAAAAAGGCAGCAACTTATGGGTGTTCCGTGGCAGGTACATTGGTGTGAAGGTAGCATAATTATTTGTTCCTGAAATAGAACTTTGTATAAATGTCTAAACAAAAGTTTGTGCTTACTTTGAGTCAGTGAAATTGACCTCCTCTTGAAGAGGGAAAGATGAAATAATAAGACAAGAAAGCCTTTTGGAGTTTTATCACTTAGTCCATATATAAAACATGTAAATAATTGGCATTTCAAAGTTTCATCTAATCAATTTCTACCCAGTATGCCATGTTAATTCCAAATCAGTTGTTAGCCAATGTGGGTATTAGTCTAAATGTAAGTTTTCTAAAGCAAAAAAGCTATTGAGTTGCTAACCTTGTCTATCTTACTCTCTTTTTCTCTGTAAAACTCATCACTTTCTACTTAATCACTTCTGTTCACAAAAGACATACCAAGTGTTTATAGAATATAGAGCATATGTCTCTAAGGCAAAAAAGGGACATCTGCACCTCAACCTAATACATGACAAGTTAAAACTTATTTTCTGAGTTCTTAATATGTTGAATGATGAGTATTATGATGTTTAAGACATTCTACCAGTAAATTTTTAATAAAATCAAAGTTTTGTCAGACTAATCAAAGTATACCTCAGAATTTAAAAACTGCTAGGTTAAAAGTCATCTTTGAGAAATGTAGCATTATTTGATACCTTATGTATTTATTTGTTCACTTGTCATTTGTGTTTGGTTGAGATTGGTGCAAATTAATTAGCCCAGAGGGGCTCTTTAACTTGAGAGCTTTTTAGGGTAACCCCAGTAACAAATACTAGGTAGAAAGTAAAACAGGAGAATTGGCATTAATCAAACCAAATCCCGTAATCGCTACTGAGTCGTGTACGTGCTCTTTTAGTAAAGTCCTCAGTCTCACCTGTTTTCCTTGCTTTAAATGTTTAGCAAGCTCAAGAGATGCATCTTACTCAAGGCGAATGGGAAGACTAGAACCACAGGCACTCAAGATTTTCTGCTTTTACTTAAAGCAAATAGCAAATTAAAAGGTGTGCTGGGAAGCTTGAAACCTCAGCCACCGTCTTTGAAGTGGGACTAGGTCCGATGCTGTGGAAACCTGTAACGTTGGGATGTTGTGCTTCCTCACAGCGTGTACACACAGGTGCACGCACGTTAAAGTTAATATCTACTTTAATTTCTTCCCTTGTTGAAAAACTATTATGAAGATACAGTTATGTAGGCATTTTTAGACAAATGTGTAACGCATTATTTATTGATCTTGTACTTACTCACCTACCTGGTGTTAGCAGTCTAAGCTTTAGAGAACAGATTGGGAACAAGAGATCCTCCACTGACAAACATGGGCTGTGCATGGATGGACACATACACACACACACGTTTCACATCCATTTCAAGTGTTTTGTTCTTTGTATGAAACTTAACCATGGACTCCAATTCGAAGATACTGGTTTATATTTGATCTTTAAAAAGCTTTACCCTTTCTTCATATAAATATTCTTAAATAAATAAAAACTCATGGAATTCTTAGTAGGTCAAGCCACTGTCTCACTGTAGGATAAAGAGAGAGGGTACGATTAAATGTAAATGTCTTTTTCCTTGAACATATTAACCAGTTAAACATGTATGAAGTAAGAGTGCCCAAGCCCACCTATAAATACGCAAAGTTAAAGCAGATTTCTGTGCATCTCTGCAGAAGTCAAGAATATGTCCATTTGTGGATCAGACCATTTGGCACATCTTTCCAAGGGCCTGGATTAGCTTTAAAACATCTTTTGTTCATGATTTCTTCCTCAGCTCTGCGGGCCTTGCCTTCTGGGTTGCATTAATAGTGCTGTTCATTGCTAAGAGCTTCAGTGTGTTTCACTGCTTGGATAAACAACACTTGAAGGCATGGAAGTCCAAATAATTTCTGGTCCTCTGTACACTGGGTCAGAAGAGCACGGATCAGCTCTGTGTCCGCAGTATGCTGTTTCTAAAGTCATGAATCAGAGTTGAGTCAGGTGCTAAATTTCAGTTCTGTGTGCTATCTTTGGTCTCTATCACTAAAATAAGTTTTTTGGAATATCCAGGAAAAGAATTCCAAGACCTGTCAGTTTTGACAAAAGTTCACTTAGGCATGACAGAGGATTGAAATCACTCTTATTTTCTGTTTTTGTTTTGCCATCATTTTCTCATATTTTTCTATTTTGTATTGTTGTATGAATACTCATACTTAATTCCCAGGTTTGCCATCTGTATGACCTGTAAGTAGAAACAAGTGCCTTAATAAAGGGATTCTTCCTCTTCCATCTACAAGTGGGGTTAATTTTTCTTCTCTTTTGCAATTAATATTTGTCCAGCTTTTGTCACCCATAAAAAAGAAGAAGAATTTGTTGAAGTCGAGACAAAACTGTGCCATAGAAAGATGTCTTTCTGCCTGAGAGGTGAAAGATGGTGGGGGTAGAACACAGGGAGGCTTTGGTGACTGTTCTGATTGGGCAGTGATCTTGTTCCTGTGGAACATGAACCCAGGAATGGATAAATTTGTGTTCTTTGGAGTTCTGTTGGAGCACAAAGTCAGAGCCAAACAGTAAACTGAATATCCTGGAAGAGGGAAGGCAGGGTAACTCCTTGGTGCGTGCATGGATTTGCCTCAGCATATGAACACAGTGATAATGGTTCATTATCCAGTATCTTCCTCTCCTGATGCATCCATGTTATCAAAACTAAGAAACATTGTGAAGAGGAAAGGGCGTTGTCTAAGTTACCTTTCTCATTGCTGAGACAAAATACCCGACACCCAAAGTTAAAGGAGGAAAAGTTTATTTGACACACAGTTTGTAGAGGTTTCAGTCCGTATTAGCTGGCTCCAAGGCAGGGTGGCATGGCAGAAGAGAACAGTTCTTGGTGGGCAGAGGTCAGCAAGGCAAGGAATTCGCTCCAAAGCAGCCAGTGACACGTGACAACATCTGCCCTCTTTCTGTCCCTTATACTATATCCAGGCTACTTGCCCTTAAGGCAGGTAGCAGTCACACGCAGGTTGGGCCTTCCCATCGTCCACACTCAGAGCCATACCAAACCAGTAAGTGGGTTTAGTAATCACACAGCCTTAATGCCAGCATCACACATTCTAGATCCAGCCACCTCTGAAAAAGCCCCACCTATGACTGCAAGAGGCTTTGGGGGACATCTAGATACAAGGCATAATGGGTATGAAAGTCTGCTGCCTTTATCTGTGTCGCTTTATCCAAACTTTTATGTTCAACACACTATAGAGTTGTTCGACCTGTAACAATCATATTAAACTAAAGTCATTTGTGTACTTTTCTGAACAGAAATTGGTATGTAAATTTTGTAATGGGCTTTAAAGTTTGCATGCATCTCCTAGCTTTAAAAAACAAAAGATGATGTGATCCAAAAGGTTCCTGTGGAAGCTTCCCCACTTGTTTTATGCATGTGATTTTCATTTGGTTTTTAATTTTTTCTAGATTTTTCTTGCAGTAGCAAGAATGCATTTGAAATTTTAAGGGCCAAAATGGCAAAATATACTCAACTGAGATTATCTTAAGCACAGGGAGGTTCACCTCTCTTAAAGTGAGTCTTTAATACTGCATACAGAGATTTTATAGTCTGTGTGTTCACGATTTCTTGAAATCTGAAGTGTAAAACTGAGAATTGTGACCTTGAACCTATCTATAAGAACAAGAGAGAATCCTCCTCTCCCCCAGTGAATAATTAACTTCCAGTCATAGTTTTAGAAACCAATAGGTGCAATTTAGTGGTCCTTTGTGACCTGGAAAAATTAGGGTGCTCCCCATAAAATGAGTCATTTACTTCCTTCTTGGCAGAATTATGCCCAGGGCTGTTAAAAAGCTCTTGACAGTTCACTCACTCCCTTCAGGAAGTGATTTAAGGCACAAGTGTCTATTATAATAAGACGCAGGATTTCTACATCAAACATAAAGCTGCAGAGTGGAACAATAGGGCTGAGTAGTCAGGTTTTATTGTGCTTCCTGTGTCAACTGTCGAATACAAAGCTACATATTCAAGTGTGATTGTCAACTGACTAGTCCTGCTCATCACCAGCCAGTCAAATGTGTGTCATTCATTCCATGTCCCATGGAGACCAGATTTGAGAAGATTACGTAAAAGAACCAAATGGAAAAGATAATACCCCTGAGAAGTACAGAATTTAAATTTTAAAACTTACCTTTAAAATAAAACACCATGATGTTTTCTTCAAAATTGCTGCATCAACATGATATTAAAGCATGAAAAGACAATAAATGATTATCTTTTGGAATTAATGAAACAAATCTTTTTGTTGAAAATAGTTTGGACATGCTGTGAAGCTCATTTATTATTTTCTGGGAAGAGTCCTAAAGATCCCTGGCATGCTGGACAGATAAATGGATTAAGTGGGTTTATAAATTCATGAAAATTGAGAATACTGTCCTTCTAGTCAAAGAGATGATTATTGTTCTGAATAAGGTGCACAAAAAGTATTCTTATACTCCTAGAACTACTTCTGAAATTACATTTAGCTTTAGGTCATTGTTTAATTTAATGAACACATATTTATTAGAATCCAGATTGTGCCAAGAACTGTAACAGGAGATAGAGATATGTTACATTTTTCTTCCTAAAGAGGAAAATCGTTCATGTCTCAAGAAGTGGATTTTCTATTCTCAGGTTAGTTATTTTCATTTTTGCTCTCCTTTAGATGATATCTAATCCATTTTAATAATGCCTGTTCTTAAATTTGTTTTCGAATGATTTTTTTAAAGGGCAATGTGATTGCAAGATGAATTTAGTGCAAATAAAAAAGTGCCACATCAGTTACTAACAGATACTATGTAATTATGAGATAAACACTGCTTCAAAAACAATAGTGACAATAAAAAGGACTGGATATAATTAGTCCCCCAGGGCAGATCTTCCATTTTCTTTACTCTTCATTGTGAGTTTTAGATTAGCTGTCCAATGCCAGAGTCGTGAGATTGTAGTTTTAATGCTCAGAATATTTTGACTATGAAATGAGGAATTTTGCCAGGAAAATTATTGCCATTTATGGAAAATTTAAAGACTTACGTGCAATTCAAATTATATACATAAAGGTTAATAAGTTTTTCTTAAACTCTTTTCATCAATATTCTTTTCATGAGCCACCAAATTCTCGTGTTCTTCTCATTATAATATGAATAATCTATTTTAAATCCGTGAAATGACAATACTCTCCCATTTAATAGTAGTTATTTTAAGAGAATTATTTCTATATCCTTTAGAGATATCATATATTTTTATAGAGATCTGAGGTACTCTTTTTTTTCTGCCATCCTTGTATGAATGTCTCTGCCTTTTAATTAAAATTTAGGAAATTTATCTTTGTTCTAACATAATAAATGAACTTCCCCAGATACTCAAGAGTCCCTATTACTATGAAAATATAGCTCTAGAAATAATTAGTTCTCAGCCTTGAGGAATTCTCTGTTTGGGCTAAAAAGTTGTGAGGGCAATTTTTTTTAATGAAATATGCATGAATCATACACCAAAAGCAGAGCTCTTTTTATTTTCAAGTTCAAGTAAATGAAAATATAAAAATACAGGGAGAGTTGCCTGTTTTTCTTTCTTCACTAAAAATGATGTTCATTTTTTAGATGTGGGCACCATCATCATTTGGTTTGGTTTGGTTTATCTACTGATGCTACGACATAGGCACTAATCCAGTTCTTCCTTTTTATTTCTAAGCATGATCCCTAGAAAATGTGTTTTTGTGGTTAAAGCAACCAAGCAGAATCATGCAGTTCATTTATTGGGGGCTGTCCTAAAATCTTCTGAATTTCCCAGTGTCCCCAGACTTTGCTTATTATCACATAGATAACAGGAAGAAAATGCTGTGTTTCTTGCACGTACAGCGTGTATCTGGTCTCCTACACAATGATGAGGGCAGAGTTTATTCCGGGCTCCCAGGGCTCATTATCCATGCAGGAACTGACGTCTGGGGAATTCTCACAGCCCAGTGTGCTACTGTTTCATTATCAGATGCAGGATATTCAGGGTAAGTTGAGAATATATTTTTAGATGTGTTCCTGAAGCATAAAGAAATAGCAGTGTTAAATGAGATAAGCAGTTGTAAACAAGTAGACACATTGGCCATTTAATTACCCATTTTAATAGAAGATAAGGATGAATTGAGTACTAGAATCTGTGAGTGTCACAGAAGCCTGTCTTTTAACTTCAGTCATTCTCCAGTAATTTTCTAACGAGAGTGACAGAGGGCATTCTGGTCTTGCTTCTGAGACACTAGTTGAGAGTAGCCAAGTGCCAAAAACGACAATAGCAAATGAGAGGTGGAATAAGCTATCTGACACTTCCGCACAATTAAGAGCTGGCATCCATGTGCCCCAAAAGGATATTACTATAATCCTCCCTTACGAATTTATTTTTCCATGATTTGTTACCTCAGTCAACTATGGCCTGAAAACTTAAATGGAAAATTCCAGAAATAGACTGTTTGCAAGTGTTCACTTTTACTGCAATATATTATTATTATTATTGCTATTTTATTATTAGCTATTGTAAATCTCTTCCTGTGACTGATTTATAAATTAAATTTTATCATTGCTATTCATGTATAGGAAAAATCATAATCTACATGGAATCTAGTACTCTTTGAGGTTTCAGGAAGCCACTGGGGGTCTTGAAATCTATCCTCCCTGGATAAGGGGTGGCTACTGTACCTGAGTTTGAAAGAACTAGAAATTTAGGCCAAGACTCCTAGAACATGCTGTGATTTGTAGCTATTCAGTTATGTCTTTGTCAAGTCTTATCAGTTATTTTGAAGAGTTGTCTTTAGCGTGATCTGTGTTAGATTCTCCTTGCAGGCCAGACCTCATAATGATCAGAAGGTGCTTTGTGGCCGACACTGACCCACTGTTCACCGTGAGCCAGCATGTAACCTCCATAACCTCAGCATTATTGCTCCTTGTGCCTCATCTGTAAGGTGGAAAAAGAAATTCTCCCTCAGTGATGGGACTGGGATGAATTTGATGGGTTACCATGCATAAAACACATCACACACTAAAAACCAGTAAATGTTGAACAGCTGTTGCATAGGGGCAGTGGAGTAGGCATTGGAGGCAAGAACTAAGTAGAAAAAATAAGTGTGTATTGAGTGTCTGCCGCAGACCAAGCATTCTGTTGGGTAATTTAATACAGAATGTTTTTAATTCTCCAGTACTCTCATTTTGAAAGATACTATTGCCTGAATTGCACAGATAGAAAAATTGAGACTGTCTTATTTATTTTTAAGTGAAATTTGACATAGATAATTAGCAAATGACAATGCATAGTGTGTGGAGGTAGTGGAAGAAAAAGGGGGAGACCAGATGCCAGTCAACAGAATGTTCTCTTCACATTCTTTAAATTGATATTCTCCTTAATATGACTTGTCAAGGCCAGTTTAGGGCGACAGCATCCTGTGTACTTGCTTGCTGATGACACTCCATTCAGGACAAAATGCCCTAGAGAAACATTTGTAGGTGGCTGGCCACGAGAAGGGGAATAAGGTTATGAAGACAAGCAGCCCTTATGGTCTTAATTGAAGTATGTTTTCTTATTTGAGCCCAGAAAAGGAAAAAAATGTCCATTTTCTTCAAAATAATAAATCCTTTTCAAGAGCGGGAAATGAAATAGAGCTGTTAAGAAAACACAGTAAACCAGTGAGCTGTAGCAGTGAGGGCAGGCAGAAACATCAAGGATAAAATGCAATTAGTACCACCCTTTCTGTCTCCAGCCTTGGAAATATAATAGTATCAGTACTAGGAGAATGTTTTCAGGTCTTGGTGCTTAATAGTGAGCAAGCATCAAGGTTATATAATAAATACACTGATCACTTCCTCTTATATATGCAGCATCCCTCACAATGAATAGTAGTGTTTAATGTCTGACATTTTAAATTAGCTTACATAAACCTGTCATCTTTTAAATATATGTTGTATCGGTACAGCTTATCTCAATGATCTCTTTTGCTACTTTTCTTCTTCTACGACTTGGAAGTTTGTTCTCTGATGTGTAGATTCAACCACACATGCCAGTACAAATGAGTATTGTAACAATTTGTTGCCAAAAGCTGTGGTTCAGGCTGCAATGTGTGTGTTCCTTGGGATGATGGAGGAGCGTATTTCTTCTAAGAAAAAAAAGGGGGTGGGGAACCAGGCAGATGAGAGCAGGTTTCCTTTTGTTTTCATTGTCGTTTTCTTTTGTTTCCTCAAGTATAAGATTGTGGTGTTTGTGGCAGGTACATAACAAGTACAGAGGAGTGTCGCTGGGCCAGGCACCATGGGTTGGGTTCCTAACAGAGAAAAAGAAGACCGCATCTGGGTTCGTAGATCTCTCACGAGGCGTACTCAGAAGCACAAACGATTCAGCCTATTACACAGCATATTGTGTAATTCAGCAACTACAGAGATTTGTGCAGCTTATCCTAGCACAGAGAAAAGCACAAATTCTACCTGGGATGGAAGGGAGGTGACCCCTAAATTAACAGATAAGGAGAGGCTCCTTCCATAGAATATGCAGAACACAATCAAAACATTGTAAACCACACACACGCACACCATCTCTGGGAGCAAATTCTGGATCTTCCATCTGGTTTTCAAGATGCTCATGACATATTAATTAATAGTAACTAGGTCCACCCACGTGGCACCCTCTTCTGTTCTTGACATGAACTTTCACGGGTGACTGTTTTGTTTCAGTGAAGACGAAATGTGTATCTTTGTAAAATCACATAGTAGAATGCACATTGCAGTGGAATTGCTGAAGACAAAGGGACCTCTGTCCTTTTTTCCATTAGGATGAATTTTGTTTCATGTATGACTGGAATAAGAACAAAATAGAACCAATTAGGAAACACTAGAAGTACTTAAAAAGAAACTTAATTGTTGCTGACTGAGAATCTGATAGCTTAACAAGAACTTAATTAAATTCCAAAGTAAAATAACTACAATTTAGCAATGGCCTTTCTCCTAAAAAATATGTCTTAGAACTTATCAATTCTTCTTTCACCTACTAATGAGTTTTAGTTAAATTGCCTATCATTTTTCTTATTTCTATTATTGTACCATTGCGTTACTGGTAGTGTTATTATTTCTGCCTTATTACTTCTGTAGAATGTAGAATATAACCTCATACATTGTCCCCTGAATATTTTGGTAGGATAAGAGAAGAAACTCATTGAAACCTGGTAGATCTAAAATCTGTTCTCTTTCTGTAGTAGAATGTGCCCATATGAGAGAGAAATGTTGATTAAGAAGGATAGTCATTATGGATGTCAAAATGGTTAAATGCTCTTGTAGCAAAAAAAAAAAAAATGCCCCAATTAAGTAATTACCTGTTAATAAAGGAATGGAAGAAATATTCTGGGTAAACTTGAACAGAATGCTCTCATTGTTTACCCTACAGCCTCGTCATGTGTTCAACATGCTGAAGAAGTATGTTCGTGCTGAGCAGAAGGACAGACAGCACACTCTAAAGCATTTTGAGCATGTGCGCATGGTGGATCCCAAGAAGGCTGCCCAGATCCGATCCCAGGTGAGCACTGAGTGTGAGAATTTACCTGCAGCTTTGACATTCAAGGCTTCTTGCTTCAGGTGTTCCCAGAAACCCCTGTGAGTGTGGCATCTCCAGGGCATGAGCTCTTTAATGCCTTGTTAAATTCTTAGAGTTTATCTTAGAGCAATAGGTGGCTTGGTGTCTTCTGAGTAATGCAAATTATAGGGAATAGAAAATTTTGGTTCCATCTCAGCTGATAACAAGGAACCATTTAAACTGACCACCACAATGAAGAAAATAATGCCTCTGTAACTGGCTCAACTAAACTGTGACACGCAATCTGAAACTCCACTGCGCCCACAGTGTTTGGATTTAATGTGAGCCAGAAAACTACTCTATACCCTCTGATTCCCAAAGTGGAAAACTAAGGTCAACCTCGGGACATCCAAAATTTTAACATATTTACACTTAGCACAAAACAACCAGTCAAATTAAATGTTCTCATCTGCCAGAAAATTTACAAAGGCATACATTTAGGGTACCAGAGGCTGTTTAGGAAGCCTCCAAATTAGGAATCAAAGATGGCATGGGTGGTCTTTTAAGTTAATTGTTACAAGCATATACGATACAGGTAATGCTAAGTTTAAAGGTAAGTGTTAAAGCCGAGTTGAAAGTTAAAGAACAACTAAAAAAATGTGTCTTTCAGTTAAATATTATAATAGTTTTTATTTCCAGTTCTTATGGAGGAAGATAGCTATTCCTATCCCAGAGAGTGCTTACCTGGAGCTGTCTTCCTCTGGTACAGGTTATGACACACCTCCGTGTGATCTACGAGCGTATGAACCAGTCCCTCTCCCTGCTCTACAACGTCCCTGCCGTGGCCGAGGAGATTCAGGATGAAGTCGGTAAGCACTTCTTTTGATGCTGTGCCTGTAAATACGTTTTTGTCTGGAGAAGTCGGGGTGATTTCTGCATCAGGAATCACCAGTTTGCACACGCATGGAGGTTAGAAGAGCACGTTGCGGTTTACCCTGTAACTCCTACACGATGGAATACCTCACACCTTTGCAGTTGCACCTGTTCTTAATTCTCCCTGGGTAAGACTGAAGGAATGATACTTAACTATCGGATATTTGTGTAACAATAAGCCACTTATTATGGAATGATACTGGTCAGCAATTATTTTCTTAGCTTATCTTGTTAGTATCTCCTTGCTGCTTAACATGAAAGGGGAAAATAACCCTTTCTTCCTCACTGTTCCCTTAGGATTAGCCCCATTTCGCAAATGAAAAGCTTCAGACTTACAATTTAAGTAACATATTTGCCTGTATCCCACCCACTGTAAGCAGCACAGCCAAAACACATAACTGGGACTTGACCTTGAGGTTTTTATTGTATTCAGCAAATCATATTTCTCTTTGTTAGGAAAAAAATACATTAGTATTCTCTAAACTACACTGTAGCATAAACTTAAAGGTCATGGACTATGAAACTTATTTTGAAGTAATTATGCCCTCAGAAGGAATTAGAAAAATAATACAAAGAATTACCATGAATCCATCAACCACGTTCCTCTGTGATGACATCTTACATAACAATAGTTAATATGCTATCAAACCCAGGAAACTGGCAGTACGTGCCCACTTGTTTTATTTTCTAGTTTTCCTAATGATGCGTTTAAATATTTCATATGAGTAGATTCTCTTCTGTTTTCCTGGGAAAGGGAGTAAAGTATTAAATAACAAAACCTCCAAATGCCTGTCCTCAGAAAGCTACATAGATGACAATTGTGGAAGGACATCTTTCAACATAAAGCAAATATATGTACACTAGAGATTTGAGGCATTGACAGTCAACAAATAAGCAGTCAAACATGGAATATCCTTCTCTGAAGAATTCTGCTCTTTGTTAATTGAGTTGGAAGTAGATAAAAGTTGTCATCTACAATCAAAACAACCATGACACTGTGCAATGAGCTCACACCCATTACAGAAATTCCTGAAGACCTTGCCCAAAAAAGAGCAGTTGGCTTGCTCTTACATGTTTCATGCCAATGCTGCTTCTCACTTTCTAACATAAGACTGCCCTATAAATGCTGTAGATATTCAGCATGTGTGCAGGAATGTGGTCTGTTTAGTGCCTGGTGTTAATGGATGGAATCAGCTACACATTAGGCCCCACACTTGCAAAAATTGCTTCATGTGTCATCCATGCCTTTGTTCAGAAGGGGAATTCAATATTGACCAAGGTATTTTGAGGATACTCAGTAGAGTTTTTAGTTTATATTATGCACAAGGAACCCCAACTCCAATTAGTTTTTCATTCTAGTAAATTTCTTTAAGAAATGAATATACTTACTAGATATATTGGAAGATACAAATCAGTGAGGGACTGTTAAAATATTATGTATAAAGTAAATATAAGAAAGTCCTCCAGAAAGTTTTACAAGGGACAAAACCAAATAATTCATTCTTTATAGATGTGTGTATTTTTGCCTTATGGTTGTCTTAGGTCTACTTTCATATGTGACTCCAGTTGAGGTGAAGTTGCTAATACCCAACAATAGGGAAACAAGCCTTTTCACAGGACTAGAAATTTGATGACCCATTCCACTCCTACCCAATAATTATGGTTGATTCTTTCTAATTAAATTATTTGAACTTTTTATTTAGTAATCCACTACTGAAAACATTTGCCCCCAGTGAGTCACCCTTACACAGAACAGATGGTGATTCAGACTCTTGAGTACGATGCAAAATATCCAATGATAGTGCTTCCCAGTACCCTTCAAATCTCAGTGACAGGGAGGATATTTAGATCATTAGAATCATGGAATTCTTTCTTAAAGAAAAGAAAAAAGTTCTGCCATCAGGTTGGTGGTTATCAAGAATTTACTTATTTTTTAAATTGTACCATTCTAAGTACATTGGACATCAAATCCTGAAAGATAATCTTTTAAAATATACTTTTCTGGAATCCTAGGTAATTCCATCTTTAAATGACTATTTCTTATAGAAAGAAAAATTTACAGTAGTAAACTTCCATTAATTTGACTAGGGCACCCTGTGAGCTCCTAGTACCAAAGATAAATACGAGAGCTTGCTGGGGAGAATGGCTCTTTACTTGTATATGGTTGAAATTCTGCATAATAAAAAATTAGCCAGGTTTTTTTTTTTTTTTTGCATTCTTTCTAAATAAAATCTTCAGAGGTTTTTTTCTAGTTTATATCTTGTACTCTGATTTCATGCTGTGTCATTTGTCTCATTTACATTTATTTGGC
>RJWT010005115.1:11362-31766 GCA_004365215.1 Cuniculus paca | reverse complement strand
GGGTCACGGATCCCAAACCCCTTCCCCAGGAGGTAGGCGGCTTGGGCCCTGCCCTGCTGGTCGCTGCTGCACCGTGGGCCCAGGGCGAGGGCCTGATGCTGTGGGGGAGAGGGAGGAAGAGACAGGGAGAGGGGGGCTCACAAACGCCTCCCGGGCTCCAGAACTGTGCTTCTGAAAGGACTCGCTCCCCCCAAACTTTAGAACGTACCCTCTGTGCCTAGTTCGCACAGGGACGCTCCCGGGGCCACCGAGCTGACAGCACACCCTGGAGTCAGGAAGAGCGAAGGCATGCTTCACTGAAAGGGCCTCGGAGGGCATTCAGTACTGTTCGGCCAGTTAGGAAACTGAGGCCCAAAGAGAAAAAGCCGCACACACATCATCCTGCTGGATCTCACACTCAAAGCTTTGGTCTCAAAGGCCACCGCCCTCCCGTCACCCATGCTGCTTTCCTGAAGTGAGGCCTTCTTGGTCATCACACGCCCATGGGGACTTTCCTCCCCTCTCCCCACGAAGAAGAAAATCCCGCAACGACCCCAGACTGACATCCCTTCGGCCTGCAGCCAGGAGCCCTCCTCTCCTTCCACATGGAAAGCCCGGGAGGAAACATCTGGTATACGCATTGGGCACAGGTGTCAGCCTCACGGCTGGTCACTCGTGCCTCCCAGAGCGGGGTGTGGGATGGCCCTGGGCAGGGGACTCCGCAGTCCTTCCCCAAACAGGACTAGAACCAGTTGGCATTTGGCAATGATCACCCCCTACTGGGGCTGCTGGGCACAAGCAGATGAAACGTTCACTTATCCCATACCCGTGTGAATGAAGAAGAGGAGTCTGGGAAATGGAAAAAAAAATAAATTCAGAAATAAAAGCAACACTGGACCCATAAGCCATCCAAAGCCACTTGTGTGTCGCTACATTTGTGATCAGAAAGGCAGACTCTCGCCTTTCCAAACACTCGGGGCTCAGTCCGACAGTTGAGGGAGTCCGAATTCCCTGAGCACACCCCGCTGGGTGGTGGGGACAGGCCTGGGAAGGTGACATGGACGGAGAGGGGCGGTGGCTGGGCAGGAGGGACAAGAGGCTGTGGACAGGGAGACGAAACTGTCCCTGGATGTAAACATCACCATGGAAACTCCACAAGACTCGCCAGTAAAGATCCTTCCCCTTCATCTCCCACTCCACAAGGGTGGGAGGGGGTGGTCCTGGCTACACGGTGCTCTCCATCACCCACTCAGAGCTGCCGAAAGTCCCCCGGGCTCCCACCAGGTCACTCTCCTCAAAGGGCAAGAGCATGCCATTGACAGAGAGGCTGCGCTTCGTCCAGATGTGTGAGACCCTCCGAGGGGGGCTGTAGCCACCGGGGACCACCCCTCCCGCGGCAGCCGCTGCAGCTGCAAAGTCCCCCATGTCGAAGGAGTGGCTGCGCTTGGTCTTGCCCTCCAGGGGCAAGGGGAGCAGGCTCCTGGCACGGGCGGCTGGGGGCCCTAGCAGTGGCTCTCGGTCTGAGTGGTGGCCCCGGGCCAGTGTCCCGCCACCTTTCCCCGCTGGAGTCCTGGAGTCCAGCAGCTCCTCCCTTCTCTGACTTTTGAGGTCCAGGGAGGCGAAGGCCCCCATCAGGCGGTCAAGGTTGGGCTTGGGGCGGGTGGTAGGGGGTGGGAGCCTCCAGGGGCCCTGTGCCAGCCCCGCTGCCTCCCCGATGCCCAGGGAGCTGGAGGAGGAAGAGTCGCTGGCTCGGGCCAGGCTGACGCTGAAGTCCAGGAGCTCGTTCCGCACCACGAACTTGGGTGGAGCCTGTGAGGGCTGCCCCGTGGGCACGCTGCCGAGGGCCGGCGGCTGGGCCCCATTAGTTTGCGAGTACACGTTGCTGACAGCTGCCGCTGCCATCTTCCCAGGGACTTCGTGGTTGCAGACCTTGTAGCGCACCATGAGGATGACGATAAAGACCAGCAGAGTGGTCACGATGATGCCCCCGATGACCAGGATCATGGTGCCACCCAGGAGCTGGCCGTGCATGGACTGACACTGCGGGTAGTCAGCCTTGGTGAAGAACTGGGCGCAGCCCACAATGTTGGTGGCCGTGAGCGTTGTGGCTGTGTCGTCCCACATGGCCAGCACACACAGGTCATAGCCTGTCCCTGACACCAGGTTGTTGACCACGAAGGCCTTGTTGGAGGCTGGGATCATCCTGGGAAGGAAGGAGACACAGAGGGTCAGGCAGAGTGAAGGGGCAAGGTGACAGGGAGGGGACAGAGGTGAAAATAGGTGACAGAGAGACAGATGCAGGACTGACAGAGTAAAGGGTGAAGAAGCGGGACTCAGACGGAGGGGTGCCCACCCCACCCACATCTGTTGCTGTAACCCCTCCATCTCGGGAATTAGGGGCTAGAGTCACACCATCCCCACCCCGCTCCAGCCTGGCCCCTTGTCCCATCTTCTGAGAGGGGATGGGACCGAAACTCACGTTGCACCCTCCCTGGGCTGGACATCTGAGTTGGATGCTAGCGCCACCCCAAGCAGCTGGGCTGCCTCCCTCTCACCTGCAAGTCTTCCTGCTGGTTCAGCCTGGGACTCTGCTGCCGCGGGGCAATGCTGGAGACCAGAGAGCATCCTGCATCCCCAGAAAGCCCTCCTCGCAGCCCCAGCAGGGAGAACCCCACCTGCCCCTCTTCCTTTGGCGGAGTCTGATGTCCTGCTAACCCCGGGCCTGTGCACCGCAGCCAGGGCCACTCCTCCCCGGACCTTCTAGGACCCCAGACCAAACTCTGATCGTAAGACCTGAGGTGTCAGACTCCTGCTGCCCGGACCTGAGGGTGCCTTTTCCTCTGAAGCCCCCACCTCCTATTTCTACTTGAGAAAGAAAACGTCCATGGGCTCCTTCAGCCCCTCACACTAGAGCCGGGCGACTTAACTGAGATCTCGAATATGAAATCCCACAGACCAAGCGCCTCGGCTCTGGAGCCCGCACTGGCAGGAGACGCTGCGTCCCATCCGTGCAGCGTGGAGGCTGCGGGGCTGCTGGGGAAGCCACCGAGGAGGAGGCGTCCCAGGCCCACCGGGACCCCACAGCCCTGGACAGAAGAAGACAGAGGGGAAGGGAGACCGGTTCAGCAAAGACATTGTAGGCCACACTTCACAGCCTCAGCTTACCTGGACATCATAGCCATCCCCTGAGGCCGTGATTGGTACTCTCCTTGTTTAGAGGGTGAATGGCTGAGACTCAGAGCAGCTAAGTGGTTCGCTGAGGTCACACAGCCTGGACCGCTAGACTGCAGCAGTGTGGACTTGAACACTAGGTCCTAAGTCCACAGCCTGGGCTTGTTCCTCACCGTGTGACAGACACCAGGTATATTTCTTCATCTGAGTAGAAAGTCCCTGATGGCTCGTGGCAGCCACCTTCTTCCCTGGAGCAGCACTAGAGACTCCGTAGCTCACATGCTACCAGTGGGATCCCTGGTCAGCTAGGCTACCTTCGAGCAGGGCCGAGGAGCCCTGTGGGGGCCATGCTGCGGGGGTCCCTAGAATTCTCCGAGGTCTTGTTCCTGCCCTGGGGCTAACGACATAAGTTGGAGAAGCAGCAGCTACACACGCCCAAAGTAGAGAGATCCACACCAACTGGAAACAGTGCACTGGGCTCACAGTCTGTCTGTCACCTCCGCTCTCAGTCACTGTCACCATCCTCATATGCAGATGGGGAGCCTGGCAGAGCTGGGCGGAGACCCAAGCAGCCCAGCCCCAGTCTGTTGGCGGTCACCACACTCCACCACCTTGCCGGTCCACAGGCAATGCGACTATCAGCCATCAGAAGATGACCCGGCTTGCATGTGAGTGACTGACCGAACTACACCTTGCCAGCTCTCCATCCCACACTTTGCTTGTTCTGGTAGGAAAACATTCAGGGACCGGAACTAGTCAGGCAGAAGGCTCACTCACTGAGGAGCTATTAAAGACCATATTGACAAAGGGACTAATGGCCCAGAGGTGGGTGGGGCAGGGGGAACAAGGCTTGTAACAGGAAGCAGAGAGAATGGCAGGGCAGGCCAGCCCTGCTCGAGGTTGGCGAGTCGTCTAGCCCGCTCCCCAGTCAGACAGTGCGGAATAGTAAGCTCTAAGATTCTGTGGCAGTTTGGCATTGATCCTCACATCCGAGCACAAGATGCTTTATCTGATGATCTATTTCCATTACGTTCTCACAGAAGCACTGGTTTGCAACAGGCTGGGAAGGAATGAGGCTGGTCCGTCTGGAAGAGTGGTTTGCACACGGCTGGAGAAGGGTGTCCCAGCCTCCGCACGTCTGACCCTTTAGCCTGGGTAAGCTGTGGATGAGGGGTCACTCTGCACTGCAGGATGCTTGCCCACACCCCTGGCCTCCACCCCAGGGTGCCAGAACACGTCCCCACCTGTCTCCCAACATCGCTGACTGTTCTGTTTCGAAATCACCCCTTGCTGAGACACGGTGGTCTTTGAGATTCAGTTGACAAACAGAAGCTGCCAGTGCAAACTCACAGGGCAGGGACAGCAAAATGAGCAGCCCAAGCTCACTCTGCCCTGCCCATCCCTCTGCTGCTGGTCCCCGTGTGACACTGGCCAGCCTCCCTGGCCCGAGAGTTGGGGCAGAGGGGACAACAATCAGGGGTGGCGAGTGGCAAAGGACAGCGACTGCATAGCCAGCAGTTTGCAGCCCTGTCTGAAAAACATGTTCCTGAAACCCTGGCACATTTCTCTCATCATATAAACTGGCGACATCTCTGTTGGTGGAAAGCATGAATTACTATTCTAAGTTGCTCCAATGTGTTAAATTTAATTAAACTCACACACTCTAAACACAATTGGAGATTGCAACTCCAGCACTTACCCAGGAAAAGCAAAACAAACCAGCGCTCTCTCTCTCTCTCTCTCTCTCTCTCTCTCTCTCTCTCTCTCTCTCTCTCTCTCCCTCTCTCCCGACTTGGCATTTGTTCATTCTGTTTGATACTAGGAAAAAATCCATGGCTGACCACAGAGATCTGAGAGGAATTCACAGAGCAGCCTGGTCACCCCAGTTTGCTCTCAGGTCTGGGTCCCTCCTCGCACTTCCCCTCTGCACAGCAGGAACTACATTTCCCAGGATCCTTCTCCTCTCAGCCTCCCATGCCCTCAGGCTGGTGGGCAGAAAGAGAAACCTGGTGTGGCATGGAAGTCTCTCCTTTTCTTTGGCTATTGACCCTCCTGGCCAGCCTCTGAGTCCCCTGTGACCCCAGCTCTGTAGAGAGAGTTGGATCCTTGTCCTGCTCACGTCTTCAGGGTGTTCTTCCAGCCGTGGAGGCAGGGGTGGTAGGGCCTTCCTGCCATCACTAATCTCTGTGATGCTCACAGTCCTCTGCTTGACTTCAGTGACTGCGTTATCCTTATAACCCAATCCTTGTACTGAGTTCCCTTCAAAAGACCCAGAATGCTGTCTTTCTTCTGACTGGATCCCGTCTGGCACAGGGAGATCACCCTTATGTTGACGAGTATAACCTATTAACATGGTTGGGGTAAGACCATCACTCCTCAGCCAGGGGCTCATGTCTGGGCCATACCTGTTGAAATTCCAGAGGGGAGCACTTTATCCCCTGCCCCTCAGTCACTCATGGCTCCCTGGGTAAGCCAACTCACCCACTGCCAATGGACCCTCTTCCCAGGAACCTCGTCTCTCCCCTAAGGGGACTCAGACTTGGACACCTGGCTCAGCCCGCTCTCTCACCCCAGCTCTCTCTTCTCCTTCAGTGCCCATTCCCTTTGTCTGTGGGAGTCCTTCTCCCCAGGAGTGTGCTCATGCCCCCTCTGCCAGGAGCGCAAGCCCTGTCCTCTCTCGGGACCCCTCTTCTAATCATGAGCTGAGGCCCGGAGCCTGGCTGCGGTTGCCCGGGGGGAAGAAGTGTCCGTTGCTGGGCATTGAGGCGGACAGCAGCACCCCATTGGGGTGGCAGGTTGTTCAGATGCCCAGGTGCCCAGCCGGCTAGCGGTGGGCTCTGGGGCACTGGCCGGCCCTGAGGAGATCTTCCGGGAGGTGTTTTTCTGTACCTTTGAGGCTCACCTTGTGGTTCCTGAAGACCTTTCATAGATGTACATAGATGAATTTGGGGTGTGTGTGTACGTGTGTGTGTCTGGGCATAGGTGTGTGCATATGACACATGACAGTCTGCTCCCAGGCAACAGGAGCTACTGCTCTGCCCCCTTCCATGCACCCCCTCTCCCAATGTCCCCTGACACATGAAGGGGACTCCCTGCCTGACCGCCAGGGACAACTGCAGGGTAGGCCTGTTCTTTTCTAATGGCACAGAGAGTTTGCCACCCATAGTAGGCATCTGGGTCTTAGCAAATGGGAATAAGGAAGGGAAAGAGAATGGGAGGGGAAAGGGTACAGGAATGAGAAAGGGAAAAGGAATGGAAAAAGAAAAAGGTAGGGGAATGGGAAAAGGAACAGAAGCAAGGATACAAATGAGAGTGGGAAATGTAATGGGAAAGGGAATAGGAATGGGAAGGGAGTGAGAGGGATTCTAGGAATGTCTTCCTGGGCCTCGTGGCAAAGCTGTGACAGACAGCCACAGCCCACTGTCCCCTTGGTGGCATCTGTCTGAACCTCATTCCTCAGCCCTCTTGCAGTCAGGGGTGTCCCAGGGACACATTTTGGCAAATGAAGTAAGAAAGCCCACAGCGCAGCGCCTCCCCACATGCTCCCTCTCTGCCCCTGAACCTTGGCGGTGACCTGGCCTTGACTGTGCTGCTCACAGGACAATGAGGCCTGCAGCCAGCCTTAGTGTCCCTCCCACGAGGAAGGTCAAGAGGTCCAGGAGTCAGAGGCGCCTCGAGGTCTCTGCAGCACAGCAGCTGAGGAGGCCCTGAGTCTACAGCCCAGGTAAGAGCAGGGAGCGGGTGTGGTGCAGGTTGCGATGGGGGAGAGAGGGAAGCAGGGAAGGGAAGGCCTTGGTGCTGGAGGAAATGAAGTCCTCGATTCCTGAGCTGTCAACAAATACCCCTCTTCTACCTTTGCAGTCCAAGCCCCTGCAGCACACCCTCTGCAGGATGCTGTGCCCCCATCTGAGAGGCGCCCACTGCCTGCTGAGCTCCGTGCTCCTTCGGAGAGGCCGCCTCCACACCCAGCTCTCCATCCTCATTACCAGCCCTTCACAGAGCCAGCCCTGCCAACTTCCCTGCCAGCCTCCACATCTCAGACCTGGGAAGCGGCCTCATTAGATCAATCGAGGCCCTGATTTCCAGCTTCCTGCAGCCTGTGCACCCCAGAGGGGTTGTCCGCCACCCTACACTGACTGCAGGGGCAAGGGAGACGGCTGCTTCTGCCCGGCCCATGACTCCTGGAGTGCAAGCAATGGCAGGTGCGTGCTGCACAGGCAGGGCCTCCTGACTCGGCGGCAGGAGTAAGTATCCCACATCACACCTGACATGTGGCCACGCAGAGGCTTGGGTTCACCTGCCTGGAAAGCAGCTGAGCCAGCATGGTGAGCTGGTCTCCCCCTCCCACTAGATGTGGTCACCCCGATGCAGATCCTCATGGATGCAGTCCACTCCATCCCCAGCTTCTACATGCACAAAGTCGATCAACCGAGGTTCAGAAATATTGGGAGAAAAAGAAAGGACTACATACAGACTTTTTCTTGTCTCTATGCTCTAAACAGTGCGATGTCACAGCTATTTGCATAGTGCTGCCATTGCACAGGGTTTCCAAAGCCATCTAGAGACAGGACGATGTGTGCAGGCTGCATGCGCATTCGACAAGATTTCACCCAAGGGACTTGAACACCTGGGAATTCAAGGTTCTGCAGGGGGTCTTGGAACTGATCCTCCTCAGACACTGATTAAATATGAAGTGTCCCCCAAACACTCATGTGTGGAGGACTGACCCCCAACGCAACAGTGTGCAGGAGCAGGGCCTAAAGAGCTGACTGGATCGCGAGGGCAGGCGATGAGGGTTCTGGATTCGAATTAGTCCATGGAGGAGCTCACAACCATGTGGGCTGTCAGGATGGGGTCCCCACTGGAGGAGGTGGGTTATGTGGGGTGCATCCTTGAAAGGCACTTATAAGGTGCCTGCCTTTCTGACTCTCTTGACCTCTGCTTCCTGGTCACCATGAGACCAGCAGCTCAGCCAAAATCAACCTCTCTGACTTTAAGTTCATTTTCTCAGTTATTTTGTCACAGTGACTATAGGCATACCAGCGGATGACTGTACTGTGTTACCTTGAATTAGAAGCCAATCTGAGAGCCAGGCCAAATGCTTGACAGCAATGAGCAAAGAAAAGAACATATTAGTGACAGCTAACATTTACTAAGCGCTTACTCTATGTCAGACTTTGTCCTGAGTATTTCACCCATATTGACTAATTCAATCCTGAATTACAGAGGAGGAAACTGAGGCCAGAAGGGTTATACAATGTGCTCCAGGAAATTGGGCAAACTGGCATGGCTTGAACAGAGAGATGGAAAGTGAAAGAAGAGTGGTAGGAAATAAGGTCACCAAGGTAGTCAGGCTCAGAGGGCTTGCAAATAAATCAGGCTCCTGTCCCAGTGTAGGAGTAGCTGGGTCCTGGTGTTGGGAGGGATCTGAGTTAGGGGTCAGAATAGTGGAGAGAAGGGCCAGCCTTACCAGTGCAACTTGGACAGTCCCTGTGTCTCAGTTACTTTTCTTTCATTGCTGGGACAAAATACCCAACACCCAAAATGAAGGAAGGAAAGGTTTATTTGGCTTACAGGTTTTGGAGGTTTCAGTCCATACTCAGCTGGCTATAAGGCAGGGTGGTGAGGCTAAGAGGCAACCCTTATGGGGGCCACAAGTGACAAGAATGAAAAAGGCAAAAGGGGAGAAAGCACATCTCCTTCCCTCCCTTACATTGTACGCCAGCTCTGCCCCGGGGCAGATGCAGCACTCACACCACCAATCTCAGCTCGAGACAACCAACCAATCACAAATGCTGGATTCAGCCGCCTCCATGACTGCATGAGGCTTGGGGGGACATCCAAACATGAACCCTGGCACTGGCATCTGGTGCCAATGCTGGCCTTGGGCACACCAGTGATCCTCGGTGACAATGGGGAATGCAGGCTGCTCCTGGGGACCAGATAATGATCATGGAGCAGATGAGCCCATGCTGACTTATCTTTGGCCTTCTTCTCTAGGGGTTCTGAGCCACTGAGTACTGAGCCAGATCCCACATTCCCCAGTTGAAGATCACCCTTCTGGGTACCTCCTTGCCAGGGGAACAAGGGAAGATCACCCTTCTTCTGGGTACACCCTGGCCTTGGAGTCTCTAGAAGCATTGTTGTCTGCAGCTCATACTGGGCAGATATCAGCCCAAACCCCCTGCCTCCCCTGGGGCTACCACGAGCCATGGTGCCCTGGTCCTGTTCTGCCAAAGCAGGGTTCTGTTGCTGTAGGATGAGTCCACTCAGGCCGGCTCTCCAACCCAGCTAAGTCCCTGTCTGTCTCTGTCTCTATGTCTGTCTCTGCTCTGGCTCTCCTCATTCTCACCTTTACAGATGTAGGACTTTTCTATGCATGTCATTGTTCTTAGCTTCCAGGCCCCAGGGGTGGGGTTGATTGTCTTGGAGGAAAGAGTGTAGACCCCAGAATCAGACAGAAACCTCCCCCCACCAGCTGTGACTCTAGGCCATTCCTTTCCTCTCTTGGAACCTCAGTATCTTCATCTGCCAAATAGGACTGTGGTCAGTATGAGAAGTTGGGCGCAATGGGGATAGATGTGTCTGTCCCTTCCTGGGGTTTTCAGTGTCATGATGATGATGACTATCTATGATGAGGACACTTGTCATTTGTCATCTGGAGGAGCTGAGAAGGCTTTGCTCAACCAAGCACAACTCACCATACATGAAGAAGTGAAAACAGCATCAGATCCATTGTACCTTGTTGAAAACCAACACTTGTACAAAATGAAGATTCCCCACCAGCTGTGTCCAAGACCTGTTAGAACAGCCAGGGTGGCACCAAGATGACACCACCGATCCATGGACCTGACTGGAGATTTTGCCCTCCTTGGCTGCTCCGTAATTGCATGGTGGCACCACACCATTCAAAGCCAGTGCCAATCCTTAAACAATCAATTGCGGCACTTACTTTGGCAGCATTGACAATAAAGCTGGAGTCGGCAGAGATTTGCACGGCCCCAGAGCAAGGACAGCATGCATGTCTGTGAAGCATTCCATGTTTTCATGAAACTCCAACTCGTGCTCCAACACAGATGGGTGCAAATGGGTAGATTCTGTATGATCCCATTTGCATGAAAGACCTAGAACGGTCAGATTCACAGAGACAGAAAGCAGAGGGGTGGCCTCTGGGGCATGGGAGTGAGGGGAACGAGGACTTGTCATTTAATGGGTGCAGAGTCTCAGCTTGGGACGATAACGTCCTGAAGGTGATGGGTAGTGATGGCTACATGACAACAAGAATGCATCTAGTACCACTGAACCAGATGCTTAAAAGTGGTTAAAACAGTAACTGTTACATTTTTTCCTCAATAAAAAATGGCAAAGAAAAATGCTATCCCGAAGCAAATTCTGCCAGTTGGCAGGAAGAGGAGTGGTCTGGGAATACATGGGTTGCTTCAGTGAGGCTAGAGGTCTTGGGTCGCAGGCACTAGGACAGAGCTTCTTGGTTCTGATGCCCATGGGCTGCCTGAGTTAACTGGAACAGCTACTCCACTTCGTGGGAAGCTTGTTAGGACCAAGGAGGGGAAGGGCATCACATGTAAGCACGGCACAAGGCAACAGACCAGGACAGTGGGCACGCAGCTCTTTCTCACCTTTAGATCTGGTGACTGCTTCTGGCTGTGTCCCCAAGGCACAGTGGGCAGGAGAAGAAGCACACAAGAGGCTCGACTTTCAGCCTCGAGCCCTCTGTCACAGCCTTCACCCTGATCCTCAAGACATCACCACCTCTGTGCTATACTTTTGGGGGTAGGCTTTAACCTAGGCATGTTGGGGGGCACAAACCACAGCACTCAAGGCAGGCTTGGTGGCACACACCTGTAATCTCAGCTCACTGGGAGGCTGAGGCAGGAGGATTACAAGTTCAAGCCCAGCCTGGACAACCTAGTGATATCCTGTCTTCAAGTGAAACTGGGGTCCAATCCCTAGTACCATGAAAGAAAAACAAGAAGGAAGAAAGGAAGAGAGGGAGGGAAGAAAGGACAGACAGAAGAATGGAGGGAGGGAGGAAGGGAGAAAGGAGAGAGAAGAAAAGGAAGAGAAGAGAAGAGAAGAGAAGAGAAGAGAAGAGAAGAGAAGAGAGAAGAGAAATGAGCACACACGCACAAAATATTGCCGTTAATAAAGCAAAGCAGAGTGAAATGAAGTCTGGGGTGATTTCATGAATGGGCAGTAAGACCCTGCCTCCCCCATTATAACCTCCTCCCCTGGTCAGATCAGGAATCTTGGAGTGGAACCATATTAACCCCAAAGGGGACTTTGGCATCATGAAGACAGCTTACTGTGCCACACTGGGCGAGTGGCTTCACATCTCTGACCCCAGCTCCGTTTCCCCATGCACAGATGGCTCACTCTAGAGCCTCCCGGGTGTCCTTGTGAGAACCCGGTCCCGTGTTCCATCCTGATCGCAGTGCTGAGAAGGCGCTTGTGCAATGAGAAGTAGCCACGATGACACTGGGGTTCGGTGTCTGAAGATCAAGTGTGGCCCCACCTCCGCTAGCTGGGCGAGCTGGACAAGAGAAGCTTGGCCTGTTCATCTGTCAGATGGGGATCCTGGCACCGCTGCCTCCCACAGGGCTGCTAGGGACCCCAGGATGTGAGCCCAGGGGACCCTGTCTGCAGGGGGCAAAGCACTCACAACACAAGTGGTGATTTTAAAATGAGGACACTGGACAGGAGTGAGTGAAGGAGACGCTGACTGACACGTGCCTGGACCAATGGCCTCCAGGACATCCGGCCTGCAGAGCTGCAGCATGACCCTGCCCGTCACCTCACCCTGAGAAGAGACGCCCTTTGTATGAGTGGCCAGGAGCCCACTCAGCACTTCTCAGCCGATTTCTGCTGATCCTTCCGGAGCCTCTGCCTCTAACAAGCAGGATTCAGGGGAAGGAGGAGGCTGAGGACAGAAAGGACCTCTGGGGGACTTCAGGGGTGGCGGAAGGGACTCTCTGTTCAGCCAAGTGTAGCCCTGACAAAATCCAAACCCAGGAGCTGATGGGCGGGAGACAGGCTGGCCCACCCACATGTCCAGACCCCATGGACGAGGCACTGACCTCAGCTCTGTCGTGATACTGTGTGATTTGGGGCAAGTCACTTTCTGTCTCTGTGCTTCCAACAATTTAGAATTCCACTGGATGGAGAGGGTGGGAAAAAGGCTGAAAGGGCACAACCATCAAAGGATTATGGGTACAGTGTGCACCAGGTCCCCAGTTCTAAACATACTGGGGTTTAGCACCCAAAGGACCTGGGTTCAAATCCAGGCTGTACATCTTACTGGCTGCATCTTTATCCTGTTGCTTAGTTTCCCATGTCTTTTGACTTCTGGTGTGTAAAAGCGGTTTGCAAACCAACCAGCCCTTGGCTGCTCAGCTGGGCCCCAAGTGGTCACGGAATGGGACAGGACCCACACCTCCAGGTGGGCAGGCAGCAGCTGAGACAGAGCAGAACCCGGAGCTCTGGCCTGGACTTGGAGCTGGGTTCCTCCCCCGGGTGTGTGTCCAGCACACACTTCATCTCTGGGCCTTGGCTCTTCTCTGGTGTCGGATCGGGCCACTTCCAACCCTGGTTATGTCCAGACTCATTCATTCATCCCAAAAATGTCAGGACCAGAGGGAGCCTCAGCCTCAAGGGGACCCTGGGGGGACCCTATTGAGAAGGAAGTCATGTTCCAGGGTGACTCTCAGGGATTCTCAGCACTGCTCTCGCCCCCAGCAAGCACCGTTTGGGCTCTGCGGAGTCCCCTACCTCTTCCTTTTTTCCACCTCTGTGCACTCAGCTACCTGCCATCAAGTCAGGGACAAGGCTGGGGACAGAGCAGCAGAGATTCCCCAGATAACAGATTCACCACTGTCGTCACTCACATGCCACGATTCCATGGCTCCTGTGGCTCTGGAGGAATAAATCCGACCTTTTAGCCCTCTCTCTGCAAGGTCAATGGCTGGGCTGTGGTCCCTGGGCGGCACCCCCGCTGGAGCCGGGGAGATTCATGGCACCATCCTCCAGCCTGTGTGCCCACTGGGCCCTGGCCACTGCACTGCGGCCACACGGAGGGGAGCAGCAGTGGCTCAGGGCTTCTAGGGAATGCTGGCCGTAAATCTCCTTCCTGTCCCGCAAGCCCAGCTTTATTTCAGTCTTCGAGGAGGCAGCGATGGGAGGACAGCACGGCATGGTTCTGATGGCAGGCCACAGACGACTGCCCGTGTCCCTGCTGTGTCCTTTGGAGCCTCCAGGCCCCTCTGCAGCTGAGCTTCCTTCTGCTCTCAACCCAAGGCCAGTGTCTGAGCCCTCACCAGTGCGGCCTGGAGGTTCTTCTACCTGTCCAAGACTCCTAAGGACTCCTATTTCTTCACAATGTCTTAGAGTGACCACCGGCTGAAGGTTCTGGGGTTTTTCATAGAGAAGGGGACAGTGTGAAAGGAACGGAGTCACTGGCCTCTAATTAAACCCATCCCCTGTGACCCCAGTACACCCATCTGAATCCTCATTACCCCCGCACATCCTGAGAGGAAGAGGAGTGGCCCGGCAGCCTGTAGAGCACAAGCCTGACTTCGAATCCTGACCCCGTAACTTCCTGGCTGGGAGACCCTCAGTAACTCCGCTGCCCTCTCTGATCCCTGAGATTCTTACCCCATGCAGGATGTGTAACAGCAACGCCTGCTCCCCAGGTGGCTGCGGAGGGGCACACGGCAGCCGCAGGGGTAGCAGCAGGCATCCAGCTGCAAGATGCGGCCCTGGGCCCGGCTGCAAGGCTTCCAGCCAACTCCTGCCTGATCTGCTCACCGGGATGCAGACGGACTTTACTGAGTTGGGGGCAGCAGCCTGTAGGGCGGTGCTGGATGTCATACTCCTGGAAAGGTGGCTGCTTCTCGCCATTGTCATGGAGAGAGAGAACACCTGCATTGACTCGGCACTTTTAACCTAATTTCTGTCCCTTGGCTCTGTGCTTTGCAATCCGAGTACTTGCAACCAAAGACCTGAGATGACTCGTCACACAAAACACACTGAAGAGGAGGTGGGTAAGCGGGTCAGCGTCTTCCTAAGACCAAAACCCAGGGAAAGGGCTGAGCTGCAGCCTGCCCCGGGATGGCTGGGAAGATCCCCAAGCAGGGACCTTGGCACAGTTCCCACCAGGGGGCTTCTCCGTCCTGGACTGCTGTATTTTGGAAGCAGCCTAGGGAAGGGGCAAGACAGGCTCAGAACTGTGTGAGGGGTTTGCCCATGGGGCAGCACTCACACCCCTGGAGGACAGCGCGGGCCCAGGCTTCCTTGGGGGAGGGGACACACCATCAGGTCCCCACCAAGTGAGTGTCCTGCCACCATGTGTGCAGAGGCCTCAGAGACCAGGCACATGTCCGACCAGAGGGAAACCCAGGACATGCCCAGGGCACACCCCAGGGCCTGTGCACCCACTGAGCTCCCAGCTGACCTTCCTCGTGTCTCCTGCAGGAAGCCTCCCTCGACCTCCCCAAGCAGGTCAGTGCCCCTAGACCAGCTCTCCAGCATGCTTGCAACGAATGCTTTGCATGGGTCATTATTCAGCGTTAGTCTTTGTCTGCCTGGAGAGCTTGAGCTACAGGAGGGTAGGAGGGCCCTGGGTACGGCAGGCTTCCCTCTTGGGGTGGCCCAGACATGACCTCACACTTGCATAACCTCCTCCTGATGTCTCAAGGTGAAGGGTGAGGTCACAGGGCATGGGGAGGGTGGAGGCTGGATGGGAAAATAATGGCATCAGATGTACCACCGAGAATTGTCTTCAGGGGACAGGTAGTGGAAGAATTAGCAGGACAAAGAGGGAAAGGATTTGGGGGCAGGCACTAGGGAAGAGCTTTCCAGCCACTGGCCCTCTGTCCTTAAGATGGGTGTGGCTCTGGGGAGGGTTTCTTCTCCCCACAGAGGGTCAAGACTATGGCCTAGATCAAGGATGACCCCAGAACTCGTGGGCTCAGAGGCAGGGCTCTTGGAAGGTGCTTGGATCTTGGGGCTCCGTAACTGAATGTGCTGTTAGTAGGTGGGTCTGGTGGAAGAGATCAGTCCCTGGGATCTGACCTGGAACCGAAAGGGTCTATCTCCCTTTCCGGCTCTTGCCTGCCCTCTCTGTGGCCTGATGTGAGTGAGTTTCCCCCCCCTGTGCTATTTCTGCCTTGAAGCCAGGGGAACATGGACTGAAGTGGGAGCCATAAGCCTCCCCTATTTTAAATTGGGGGTGTCCAGTACTGAGTCCCAGTGACTAGAAAAGTCAGCACCCTGAGGGTATTAGGGATGCGGGGCGACAGGTGGCAGGAGAAGGGGCAGCCCAGGGGCTCACACGGAAAGGAGGGGTTCACCTGGATGACCTTGAGCTCTGCCCTTCTCACTCTGGACTCCCTCAGTCTGCAAAAGCAGTGAGAGCCAGATCTATCTTAAGGACAGAAGGATCCAGACCAAGGAAGGTGTGATGACCGAGCATCTGGATGGGGCCCAGGACTCTGGCTTTGCCCCTCTTCTCCTTGACCTCTTGAGCCCTTGGCCACATGCCCATGCAGGGGACCCAAATGTTAAGGTTGCCTGGTGACCTTGCCTGTCCCCTCCCTCCTGCTGCTGCCAGGGCTTTGCTGTGTCCTCCACAGCCAGCCTCTCCCCTTGGCCCAAGAAGCCGCCTCAGCCTCTCCTTGGGTTTCTGCCCATTATCGATGCAAAGAAATGCATCTCTAATGGTGGAATTTCAGCCCTTTTTAGCTGTGAAAGCAGTATTTTTGGAGGGGGTCCTGTTTCTAGGTCCACGGTAAGCAGTGTGGGGGAGAATAGGGCTTAAGTGTGACCCAGGGTACTCAGGGAGGTGGTCTCCAACGGCTGCTTTGCTCCCCAGTTGTCTCCTCCAGTGCTGCCCCCAGGGAGAAGACGAATTTCCAGAGCTGCCCTTTTCCAAATAGACCTTTTCCCCTGCGACAGTCAAAGCTGGGGGAGCAGAACAGCCGTGAGAAGGAGCCCTTGGCACGGCTCACACACACTGGCATTTTGATGGGTGGTAAAAATATCTCCCTGGTGTTCAGCACCGGCTGCCACTGCCACCACTTTCTCAGCTCCCAAGATCTCGTCCCCCTGCCCAGTGCCTCGGCTGTCCCCAGCCTGGTCACATGCTCAGGAGGCACTGCAGGTCTCCCTGGACCAGACCTCCACCCCCTCCACCACCAGCCAGGCAGCAGCACAAACGCACTTCGGAGTCACTGGAGAGCTGATGTGAGCCCCAGAATGCTGTGGCACTGTCTAACGAGCCAATTAAGCCAGCATGGAAATCATAAGTCTACATCAGAACAATGGAGACTGGGGTGACGCCGTGGTGGGGCTGGGACAGTGAGGGCGGAGACTCCACAGGGAACCCATCCTGAACTGGTCTCAAGGCCCCACCCTCTATAGCAGCCAAAACCTTCTTTCTTAGTCACATCATGCCATGTCCCGGCTTTCAACCTCCCAATGGCTCCACCTCTTGCAGGATAAAATCCAAGTCCTTGCCATGGACTCAAGGCCCTGCCAGGTCCAATCCTGCCCAGGGCTCCACTCAGTTTCTGCCACCCTTCCTTCAGATGCCCTAGAGTCTTGCTGCTGCTCCAACAGGACAAGTTTGTTCCTACCTCAGGGCCTTTGCACCTGCTGCTTCCTCTGTCTCCTTACACTGCTTATGCACATGGTAAATCTTGTCTCTCTACTACAGGAATGTAAGCTCCTGTAAGGCAAGGATTTTGCCTATCTTGCTCCAGCCCCAGGCGATTGAGCAGACATGCACTCCACATTTGCTGAAGGAATAAGCAAATATCAGGTGCTTTCCTAGTCATGGGTCCCCCTTCCCTTGGCTCTGGACCCTGGTTACTCTCTGCTTCCTGGAGAAACCCCAAAGCCAGGCCAGCGGTGAGAGCTTGGTCAGCAGAGCAAGCATTGGTGACATTCAAGGCCACCCACAGCCACCCTCTTCTGCCCTCTCTGCTCAAACCTTGGATGGTCCCTCCGGAGCAGCCCTCAGACACTGGGTTTGAAATTCAGATGCTGAGACCCCGCCCAGGGCTGGGGTCGCATCTGAGTGCTAAGGAGCCCAGCAGTGAGTGTGACTGCTGCCCCAGACACAGCCCACTGGCCGGGGAAGCCCAGGTGCCAGGTTGTTTTCTGCCCCATTTCTGCAGGGGTCTGGAGTACACAAAGCAGCCGGTGCCCACCATGGCCTGTGGGTCAAAGTGGGGAAATGCTGCCCCTGTTCCTCGACCCCACACAACTTGCACCGGCCAGCGTGACTTAGCAGATGTGATGCCAACAGAAACCTGATGTTTGGGTCCACGAGCAGGACACAGAGATGCCCTGCTCGCCCCTGGCTCTGGAACCCATGGCAGAGAGAAGATCTCAGTCATGGCCTGCAACTGGGAGCAAGTGACGCCCAGCTCAGCCCAGTCCACCCTGGCCCAGCCTGGCAGAGACCAGTGTGACTTCTGTCCTCCATCCCAGCCTTGGCTAAGGAGATGAAGTCTTAGTGGTTGTAAACACTCTGGATCTGAGACTGTTTGTTACACAGCACCACCAAGGCAACCGCTGACCAATACACCTCAGCTTCATGAGCCCTTGACCGGGCCTGATCACTCCTGCCTCAGCCTTGTTTTGCATTGGTGCCACCTAAAGCAGCCTCCTCTCCCTTCTTCCTTCCAGATGCCCCCCTGTTCACAGCTGTGTCCCCCAGGACACAGCTGATTTTCTGCGCTACCTGCTCCCAGAAGCCCCTGGAAAGCACCCTTCCCATGGCAGGCCCAGGATCCATGGCAGCCATGCGAACTTGGGAGGGGGCTAATTACTAAACCACAGTGTCCTTGACTTGCTGTGACTCCCTTGCTGCCTAGTGAGAGGGCGTGGGTGTCATAGCTGCCCTCGTGACCCCTGCCCACTGTCTCTGAAGGACGCCCCTGCCTGCAGCTTGGCCTGAAGCCACCAAGTGGCCTATCTTGTCCTTCTCTGGGCCCCGGCCTCTGCCCTAGGCTGATGCCTCCCAGACCATGGCTGTGTGCGATGCTTCCTGCTCACCCCCACCTCGAGTCTTTTAAGACGATGGGCATTAGTCTGACATCTGGTCCAAGCTGCTGTCCCCCATGGGGTGCCACTCCTGTCTCACACACATGCCAGGCCGAGGGCCTAACTGGCAAGAGCTGAGCCATCCCTCCCTGCCTCTCCCTGTGTGTCGAGGTCTCCAGAGACCAGGCAAGCACACAGCTTGAGGTGGGAAAGCAACTGGTTCCGCTGCCTGTGCGGCTGGCCTTGGTGGAGACTGGCCCCCGCTTCCAGCCTGGGTGGCCGAAGCCGAGATACGCCACAGGGGCAGAGCTGCTGGACCCCCCGCCATCCTCTCTCCTCTTCCAGCTTCCCAGCAGAGCAGGGGGTTTCTTTGGAGGCAGGGGGACGAGGCACCTGAACACATGACCCTCCATTGAGTTCCTGTGTGGATGGGGAACCCAGTGAGATCTAAGAAGAAGTCGGTAGGCGAGACTTCGGGGCGCTCTTCAGTGAGAGGGGCTCATCCCCCATCTGGGAGGGCAGTGCCTGTCTCTTTTTGGTTCCCAGGAAGCAGAGCCTGAGACAAGGGTATGCGTTCATTTGGGAGGTGGCCCAGGGAGACCCCAGTAGGGGCTGGGGAGGGTGTCTGTCAGTGTGGGGTGTTTTGTTCACCTGGTTCCTACTGGGGGTATCTGGGCTCTGTCCTACAGGGAACCCCGGGAAAGAACACAGAACACACTGCGAGTTGTCCTCCTCCCCCCACAGCGAGGAAGCTGTCTCTGTCCTTGGCCAGGGTGGCGCCAGGGGACATCAGTCCCTTGTGGGGTCAGCATCCCTGATAAAGCCCTCAAGGGACAGCACCGTGACCTTCCTCAGTCTGCAGAGGCCGTGGAGCGCCTGAGCCAGCCAGAGCCGCACCCTCTGATCCCCCCTCGAGTGACAGAAGCCAGCCTGAGTGCGACAGCCTTCATGCCTGCCCTCTCCTCCCTAGGTCGGGCCACTCTGTGAGGGAGGCGGGGGCGTCCCTATTGTCCTACTCTGCAGAGGAGCAGCCCGAGGCTCAGACGAGGAAAGAGAGGACCAAGAGCCGGTGTCTGGAGCCCCAACCCTTCTCGAGATGACCATGTCCCTGCTGGGGATGTGGAACTTGTCCCCAAGGATCTTCATGGGCAGGGTCTTTCGGCAGACTCCAGCATTAGGAGGAAGTGCCATCCCAGAGAAGGGAGACCTGGGCCTCTTGCTTGTTTCCTCCTAGAAGTTAGGGGACACACCCCCAGCCGCGCCGGTCCCTGGGATTGATGCTGACACACAGCAGAGTCCCTGGGAAGCTTCGAATACTCTGATTCCCCAGCCAACTGGGACGCCCCTGCAGGAGCTGAGAAACCGCCTGGATTTCCAGTACAGAGCCCCGGAAGCCCCGGGCTTGGGTCAGGACACCTGGGATCTTGCCTTCCACTGTCTGACCCAGCTGCTGTGAGGCTGGACAGAGCTGGGGCCGATGCTCAGGGACGGCTGGCCATGCACCACCACCCCAAGCCCCAAGTCCCAGCCATGCCTCTCAGCCCAAAGTCTCAGGGTCTCCCCTGCTGGAAAGGGAGCCCAGATCCCCAAGAGCCTGAGATGACTTTGTCAGAGAAATCCCCAGATGGGTTTGGAGTCTGAGCGGTGTCACCTTCTTGAGCAGTGGAGGGGGCAGGGTGGAAAGGTGGCGATGCGATCTGAGACACTCTTCCTTCCAAGCCTGCTGTGGGCTCTGTCATTCCACCGTTAGACATTCCTCCTCCGGGTGTATCCGAGCTCCCAACTGAAGTGCCAGTGTTTCTGAAGAGTGTCCGCCCTCCGCCTTGGTCTTTCCAAAAGATCCCTCAGCAGATGCTGTTCTTGGAGCCACGAGAGGCAAACAGATCCCGGAAGTGGACGCAGAAAGGGGCAGTGGGCAGGCTCCTAACACTAACAGGCGCTTACAGGTACCAGGATGTCATGGTTGACTATGGAGGGTGTCCTTCCTGCTCTACAGATGACAAATGAGGACAGAGAATAATGCTAAGATTCGCCTCTGGTCCAGAATTAGTAAACTAGGAGATGGAATGCAAAAAAAAGTGGAAGTGCCAGCTCCCTCCCTCCCTTCTCTATATTATTGGGGCAGTGTTTTGTGCCTAGTTTAAAAAAGTATTTAAAAAAAAACAAAACCTACATTTCCCAGCCCCTCTTG
>RJWT010005115.1:0-11262 GCA_004365215.1 Cuniculus paca | reverse complement strand
CCATTTTGTACTATGAGGTAAACTTTTAAGACAGAAACTGTGTGCTGAGGATGGCAGGCAGAGAAGAAAAATACAAGGAGTTGGCCCCTGAGGACCATGCTGCCCAGAAAACCAGACACACACTCTCTTCCACTGAGTTTCTCTTAGACAAGGACCATCTAAAAATTCATGTGTTTAAGTCATTAAGTTAGGTCGACTTTTCTATTCATCTAATTTTTCTGGGAGACCCTTGCAACTTTGTCACCCCACAATGGCCCAGCAGAGGAGATGCTCCTTGCTCCCTGCTCCCAGTTGGTTGTTTTCACAGTGCATCATCTATATAATGGGTACAAGGTTATCACCTTACCCATCCCTACTTGCCGAGGTCCGATTTCAACAGCCAAACAGAGTGAAAGAAATTCATAAGAATACAAAATCCAAGCCAGGTGGATGTCCACTGTGGCTCTGATGTAGGAGTTGCTTCTCTCCCTGACCATGCACCCCAAAGTCCCCAATCCCTTCCTCTGCCTCCACCTGTGGGGGTTCAGCTCACCTGTTCAGAAGAGGCCAACTAACTGGGGACACAGCAGCATCGAAAACTTTCCCTGTGTAAGGGACAGATCCTGCTCCCAGGTCCCCACCTTGCTCCCGGAACCTGGGTGCCAGCTTCATTAGTAAATGTCCCCCAGCCCGTGGATGAGGTGGCTGTGGTTTGCTGGTGGGAGCAGAGGTCTTCTAAGGGGTAGATTAGTAAGATGCTGCCGGGTGGGAAGTAGCTGATCTGTCCTCTTTCTGGTCCCTGGATGGACACAGAGGAGCAACAGAAGACGCAGCCCTGTCTGTGAGACTCGGCATTCTCTCTGGGTGGGGCTGTCTGACAGCCACGGAACCCACGGATAGAGCAGGGTAGGCACGGCGCAGTGTCACCCACCCACCTTCAGAGCCCCGATGGGTGTGGTAAGGGGCTGCAGCCCGGCTGATTCCTGCTGAGCTTCCGGCAGGGAGCTTGCTGCCCCCTCCCCACCCTCCCGGGGACCCATTCTAACATCATGTCTGGTGACAGATGTTCTTGACGGCTCTTGAGACAAGTGTTTGTGAATGTTACTTGACTGATAATGACATGCAGGGCACTTAACTTCCCATGCCACACCAGGGAGGAGGCCGAGCCGGTTGCTGCACTCTGGTGGGGAGGGGACCACCAGGCCCTGGCCACGAGAGAGGCGGGAGGCTCAGCCCTCCTTCGCCACACAGGAGCAGGCCAGGCCCCAGTGAGGACGCTGTGTTCGGTGCGTCCCAGCCCTGTCTGCGGGCTCAGCCGTGCATACCCAGGGAGGACAGATGCCTTGGGAAGCTGCCAGGGCCACTAGATAATTAGGGAGCTGGTTGTCTCTCAGAAGAGCAGGCCCCTTCCATAGGCAAATTCCAGTCCTGTCTTCAATACGCCGCCCCCAGTGGAAGGTTGCCTGGAACCTGCTGTTTGTCTGCAGCTCCCTGGGGCTTCTGTAGGCCCTTGGGGCGGTTCAGCGGTGACCCCACAGTGACCTGTGTCCAGGATGGCTGGACCCTCTGAGCTTCTACTAAGGTCTCTGTCTCTGCTCTGGGGCCCTGTCTCCCAGGACCCAAGATGCCATGGTGGCCACAAACGGTAAAACAGGTGGATTTAGCAAGAATGGGAGATATACCGTCTTGCGCATGGGTTACGAGACCAAGTGTTTTCAGGTTGCTGGCTCAGCATCCCCAGGATGGCATCAGCCCAGCTCAGCCCCATCCTTCTGGCGTGGGTACCGCAGCGCTGACAGCTCACTCTTGCTCAGCTACAGGCAGCTCAGATGCTCGAGTCCCTTCTGCTCCATTCACCCAATGCTGACTCAGTAGCCAGAGTGGGCCAGGACCTAGAAGGTGCTGCGGCTTATGAATCTGACTCCTGAAACTGGGCCAGCCTGGGTCAAACCTCCACAGCTCTGCTCTGACCAGCTTCAGGGAAACCACAGAGCCATCATCTCTGAGGATCCGAGCCATGCACTTTAACACAGCGGAAAATGACAGGAGCCTTTTATCAGCTCCATCTCTGTGCCTATGATGCTCTTAAGAGCAGCTCTGTTACAGCTTGTGTCTGGATGTCCCCCCAAATTCTCATGTAGTCATAGGCGGGGCTTTTCAGAGGTGGATGGATCAAGAGTGTGTGATGCTGGGGTTGATTCATGGTGCAATACTAGGATTAAGGGTGCTAGAAATAAGGGTGTGAGTGTTGCCTGTCCTAAGGGCAGGGAGCCTGTAAAAGATAAAAGGGACAGAAAGAGGCTTGTCATTTGCTTGCTTTTGCTGTCTTCTGCCCACCATGAACTGTTTCTCCTCTGTGGTGCCCTTCTGCCATGCCACCCTGTCTTGGAGTCAGACTATTACAGATCAAAACGGCTACAAACTATGAGCTAAAATAAGTCTTTTCTCCTTTTAACTTTGGGTGTTGGGTATTTTGTCTCAGCAACACGAAAAGTAACTAAGGCAAACTTGGAACTCAGAGGCTGTGCACTCAGAATTCCAGCCTCACCTTGAATTTCTACAACTGTAACTGATTCCTTGTGCCAAAATGGGTGGGTGGATGAATGGATAGATGGATGGATGTGTGGGTGGACAAATGGGTAGGTGGATGGATGGGTGGATAGATGTGTGGGTGGATGAATTGGTGAGTGGGTAGATGAATGGATAGATTTGTGGGTGAGTTGATGCATGAGTGAATTGATGGGTAAGCAGGTAGATGGGTAGATGGATAGATAGATGACTTTTAGCACATGACAATTTGCCAAGCATATTTTCTATGTCATTGTCCATATCAACAAGAGCAGTACAGAAATGGTGAGAGCTGTTGGGGGTTAAGCCAAAGGTTTTCTAAAATCTTTGATCAATTTACTCACCAGTCTGGATATCTGACCAGTTACCAATTCACTTCACCATTTCTTCATTTTGACCCCAAGACGGCATGAGAACTTGTCAGATGTCCTATACATTTGTGATAGGCTCTGTTTATGGTGTGGTTCACGGCCAGTGAAAGCACTTAAGACATTTTCCAAGTATGCCTGTCACCATGGAGACTCTAGTCTCTGTCCCATGGAGCTGTGTGGGGCGGGGTCTTGTGGAGTGTCACTGTGTGTGTGTGGGGGGGGGTAACACAAAGGAGCTCTGCCCTCGGGAATGCCTAGGAAGAGAGGGTTTTGCTAATTTCCATTGACTTTTATACTTTGTGGTGTGTCCAGGAGGATTCCATGAGATCTGCCCAGAAAGCAAGGTGTGAAACACACTGCAAGATTGCAATACCGGGTCATGATTGGGCTTGCTATGTCTCTCAGAGTTTAGAAATCTGTCTTAAAAATAAGACTTAATGATGTACCTGATTTTCCTCTTCCATCTTCTCCAGGATGTCAGGCTAGTAGTACTCCCAGGTTTACTACTACTAACTACACCTCCTTCCTACGGTGCTTACTGTGCACCCACTCTATTTGGAGAACTTTCCATGCAGCGCCTCTTCTAATCTTCACAACCAGCCCTAGAAGTCGCCACCATCCCTTGCATTTTCAATTCTTAGGTCTCTTATGCTACTGCTTTGTTCATTATATTTATAAACCTAATGCCTCCAGATTCCCACTCACCACAGAAAAGCAACCTGAGCTCCCAACTCAAGGACCGCAGCCCGAACCCCTACCTGCATATCTTCAAGGCCCCCGGGGAGGACTGTAGCTTAGGGACAGTAGCTCATTGCTCCTTGGGTGCCCACACCTTCTCTCTCCTCTCATAAACTGCATTTCCCTCCACCCCTTGCCCATGCGGACCACAGAGCCGGTGTCTTTTCACCTTTATGCGTTTTATCAAAGTCGAGACCATATAATAAATTCATAGGGGAAGAAATAGACTTATGTTCAAAAGGTCAACCTCACAAATTATCAAAGAAATGTAAATTACACCCAGTTCCAGTTTTCACCTCTGGAACTGGCAAAGAGGCGAGGTTATTTTATTTTCAATATTGGCAAAAGCGTGGCCAAGATGGGCACTGTCACCTGGCACCAGGCAGAGGATAAATAAATATTTATATGTTAAAGGCAAAGGTTATAATTTACTTGTTAAACCAATGACTTGGCTCCTATAAAACGGTGTTCACTATATTTATGTTCAAAGATACACATCCCTGTGTTATTTTTAACGTTGAAAAATGGGAAACAACCTGAATATCCAATGATTGAAGATTGGTTAAATAAATTATGGTTCAAATGAAAAACAGTTCAATGCCATGGAAATGAAGCAAGCTATATAATGGTGAGTGGAAAGGATTAATATTTAATAACATACACTAAATTGACCATAAATATCATTTAGAATTGATATAAAATGAAGAGTCACTTTCCAAATACTTCTGGTTAAATTGGGATGGTGGGAGTACTAGTGATTTTTATTTTTCTCTTTATAAGTTTTCTGTGCTTCCAAATTTTCCATGGATCATGACTTTTATAAGTAGAAAGATATATACGCGTACTTAAGTTTAATTCTATACCTCTCTATATTTTGATATGCGTATCTATGCGTATGTTTACATTCAATTCCAATATTGCTTTCTCTCCACCCTGAGATTGGAAGGTGCTATCCAGACCAGCTCAGCAGCAGCGACATAAGGAGGGGTCCCTGATTCCCCTCCAGTCCCTGTGGTGTCCCCAGCCTCAGGCACATGGCCTCTGTTCTTCCTCACAAGTTCTGCTCCCCTCTCCACTCCCCACCCAGAGACGCAGCAGCTCAGAAAGTCCTCAGCGGTGGATTCATCGTGGGCTCTGGCTGGCTGGGGAAGCCCCTGGCTCCTTCTTGGGCTAATCATACATGCTTCAAATGAAGCGCACAGGATTTCCAAGGACACCGTGCGTGTCTGGGGTGGTGAGATTCCAGAGCACATCCTCACATCTCATGGAAACTGAGGCTGGAAGGTTGGAGGGGAGCCTGTCTGTGGTCAGCCATCTCAGACCTGGGCTCTGTCTGCTACTCTGCTGCAGGTCACACAATTCTATGGCAGTTTCCCCTCTTACCTGCCCTTTCTCTCAGGCTAGGAAGTGACCCTTCAGCTTTCTCAGCCCTGGCGCAGGGTCAACATCACAGTCTCCTCTTCCACAAGGAGACTGGAGCCCAGAGGGGTCAGTACAGAGGGGCGGGATGACCCCCTCTAAGATCCAGGGGCTCACGGCAGCTGGCCCCACACAATCAGAGCCTAGTGGGGATAGGGGAACTCACCCCTGTGGGCTTGCTAGGAAGACCCTGCAGAGCATGGAGGCTGCCATAAGGGATGCCAGTCCAGAGGAGCCAGAGCCTACAGAAAGCAAGAAACTGAGCGTGCGGGACATTTCTGGGTGCCTCTGATCCAGCTCACCCTGGAACAGAATCCTCATCTTCAGTGACCTTCACTAACACATTAGGGTTCTCTTTTCCTTTTTTCCTTTTTTCTTTCACCAGTTTTCACTGTCTGCCTCCAAATGTCCATATTGTCAGGTACAGATTATGCCCATTTTACAGCTGAGGAAACTGAGACAGCCCAGGGGAATGAAATGACCCCCAAGCCATGCTAGAACCCCTACTCTTTCTGACCTCAAGCTTTCTCCACAGCTCCATGCACCTGAGTCCAAGTGAAGGTCACACACCTTCTCAGAGAAGCCAGCCGCTTCAGCCAAGAGGTGTCCTCACGGTGCATGTGCATGTCCTCTGGCGTTCACAGCAGAGTTCAGGCGTGCACAGCCCTTGGGACTTCCTACCTTGGCCACTACCTGGGAGGCATGGTCCTCTTACGCGTGCGTACCTGTTTAGACTTCAAATATGAGGCCCTTCCCCCTCCTCTTCTCCTCCTCTGCTTCTTCCTTTCCATCTCCTTCTTTCCCTCCTCCTCCTTTTCTTCCTCCTCTTCCACCTTCCTTCTCTTCTCCTTCTCTCTTTCCCCTCCTCCTTCTTTCAGTCCTGGGATTGAACCCAGGACCTTCACATTGAACTACACTGTCATTCCTGTTATTATTATTATTATTATTATTATTATTGGTACTGGGAACAAACTCATGACCTCACACCTGCCAGGCAGGCGCTCTGCCACTGAGCTATATCCCTGGCCCTGTTATTATTATTATCATTATTAATCTTAAGACAAGTTGCCCAGGCTAAGCCAGAACTTGCAATTGTCCTGTCTCGGCCTCCCTGAGTGGCAGGATTACAGACGTTCTCCACCATGCCCACCCTCTTTTCTCCTTAAACTTGTAGCTGATATTCTTCCTACCTCCTTGCCCTGCCCCAACGGCTCAGTGGGCCCAGGATCTCCACAAGCAGCCCTGGGGGGGAGGGGCACCATGGGAACAGCTCAGCACCACCCCCATCCCCCAGCAGCCCCGCGCTGCCCACGCCCAGCCCACACCCAGCCCCACACTCACCTGTAAATCAGCACCTCGTCATCGGAGCAGTTGTACTGCAGCTGGTACATCTTTACCCTCGGTGCCGACTTGCTGACTGACCACTTGACCAGGGCTGAGGTGGTGGTCACGTCGGACACAAGCACCGCCCGCTCCGGGGTGCTTTTAGGGGGCTCTCCGCCCCCACTGCCTCCACCTCCCCGGGCAGTCTTGCTGGAGCCGGTGATGTCAGAGAGGCGGGACTTGGGGGGCACCGCCCGGCCGGTGCTGTTGCTGAGGTGTGGCAGCTGCACGATGGACACCTCCACAGTGGCCGTGGCCTCCCCGGCTGCGTTGGCAGCGATGCAGGTGAAGGCGCCACTGTCCTGAGATGTGGTGATGAGGATGTCCAGGGTGCCATTGTCATACGCAGCAGTCCGTGAGGAGTTCCCCACCAGACGGTCATCAGGGGCTACCCAGTGGATGAGGGGGCTGGGGTCCCCGATGGCCTTGCACTTGAGTGTGGCAGCCTGGCCCTCCAGGACCAGCAGCTTGTGAGTGTGCTGGGTGATGAGCGGTGGCTCGCACACAAATTCCTCCTCGCGCACGTGCCAGAAGTAGCGGCCCTTCAGGCCCCCGGGGGACCCACAGGTCTCTAGGTCATCCTCCCTCTCCAGCCTCCGCAGCCAGAGGAGCTCACAGTTGCAGTGCAGTGGGTTCCCCCCGAAGCTGAAGGACAAAGGCGGGGCAAAGGGTGTGGCGGTCAGAACGGAAGCCTGTGAGCGGGCAAAGATGGGGTCCGGGGGCAGCTTCTGCAGCCTGTTGGAGGTGAGGTCCAGGCGGGCCAGTTTCTGCAGGTCGGCAAAGGTGCCCTCGGCGATGTGGTCCAGCAGATTGTGGTCGAGGCTCAGCTGGTGGAGGTTGACCATGCGCCGCACCGAGCCCCAGGGCAGGCCGTGCAGGTTGTTGTAAGAGAGGTCCAGGTCCTCCAGCGTCAGTAGGAAGTCCTCGAAGGCGTCATCGGCGACGCCGCCCAGCTGGTTGTTGTTCACGATGAGGTGCTGCAGGTTGACCAGGCCCCGGAGAGTGTCCTCCCCCAGGCTGGGCAGCCGGTTGCTGTCCAGGTGAAGCGAGCGCAGGCTCTCGAGGTCCAGGAAGGAGAAGGGCTGGATGTGGCTGATGGTGTTCCTGGACAGGGTCAGGTCCACCAGCCCCGTCATGTTGGCGAAGTCCTGGCGGCCGATGTGGATGATGAAGTTGCCGCCCAGGCGCAGCTCCACTGTCCGCCGATCGATGTCAGGGGGCACGAAGAGCAGCCCCTTGGAAGGGCACAGGGTGCCCAGTGACTCAGACAGGTTCTGGCAGACGCAGTACTTGGGGCAGGCATCGACCACAGCAAACGCCATGCCGAACGCCAGCAACCCGCCAAGCAGGGTCTCCATGGTCTGGTCACTCAGGCTGTGGCGCCTGGAAGAGAGGGACACAAGGCCAAGGTCAGGAGGTGACTTCCCGAAGTCCTCACCCAGAGCTTCCTCCCTCCCATGAGCCTGCTGCTTCAGGCAGGAGCAGAGAAGGGCGGGATAGCTCTCATGTCTTCTCCTATAGCCCCTCTAGGATGGGTCTATTTTTATCTTTTCCTTAGTTCTTATCACCTTCCCTCAGAACAGTCCACCTAGTCCTTCACTGTATTCATTGATTGTTTCTTGTACCCCATGCTAGAATGTTGGCTCTATGACGGTGGGTACTTAAGTCTGTTTTGTGAATTGCTGTATCTCAAGCATCTAGCACAGTGCCTGGCACCCAGTAGGTGCTCAACAAATATTTGTTGGATGAATGAATAAATAGAGGGATGGGTGGGTGAATGGATGGGTGAATGGATGGATGGGTGGGTGAGCGGGTGGGTAGGTGAATGAGACTGTATCAATTGTTCTTCCAGTAACCACTGAGTTTGAAAAGTGTGTTTTATGGCTGTCTTTTAAAAGACAGTGCTACCATCGTAGTTGGTTTGGGGCAGCATGAGATGAAGTGGAACCAACATTTCTTAAGAAGTGGGAAGTAGACAGGAAGAGAGTTGACCTGAGAGATGCCAGGTTGGCAGGAAGCTGGCTTTGGACAATTTCACCACCAGTAGAATCCTGCATAGTTCAAAGCTTTTTGAGAGTTCATGGAAGTGAAGAAGGGGGTTGGAAAGAGGCAAAGGAATGAACTTCTGAGCATTTAATTCAAGCCGGGTCCTTGGTCTGGACCCTCACGCACATTATCTCATTTCAATTTCAAGTCATAATTAAGAGATCACCTGACTGTGTAGATGAGGGTTCGTCCATGGCCTCAAAGCCATCTTCTCACAGAGGCCTTCCTGACACCCCCACCACACCTCTCTGCATGTCCTTGTCCCCTTTGAAATGATCACAGTCTAGTTTACTCCACAGTGTCTTGTGTATTGTTTGTCTTCTGTGCTGACAACAGAACCCCAAGTGCAGGGAGCTTGTTTCACTGACTGCTGTCTGCCCAAGGCCTCAAGCACCTGGCACTTAGTAGGCACTTTTGCATGCGTGGGTGTCAAGGGCAGGAAGGAATAGGAATTTGCTAATCCTTGTGCCTTCAAATTGTAGTTTTATCACTTTTCCATGTTGTACCAAATTTATGCACCTTATTTAGATAGTGTTAAACTAATTGAGTTGGACTTCAGAGAAAGCACACATGTTGGTTGTGTGGCTTCCTGCAGGCCAGCATCTCTCTAATTGCCTTCTAGGGGTGCTAATCAAGGTTCTGCAAAAACCGCTTTCGAGGCCAATAAGATGGGGAAGAGCTGCCTACTCTTGTGCTCTTGCAAAAGCTCTGCGCACATTCGCGGTTTCAGAAGACGGGAAATTCTGCTGCAGCACAGACACTGGGTCAGTGTTTACTTGTGTGTTGCTCCCATTTTATTTTCCTCCAGACACACTTTTTGAACAACAGTTATTAATATCTTCAGGAAGGACAGTTCCATAGATCCCAGTTTGAGGACTCCTGATACATACAAAATAACTAGCAGATTTTTTTTTAAGGAGCTCAATACTCTAGTATATTTAAAAATCTATCCCCATCACATGCTTAAGTGTGCAGATCTAAATCCCATTATGGTGTCCTTTAAGGCAAATCCCCTGGCCCGAAACCCTGCAAGGGCCAGCAATTTACAGATGGTGTTGTTCAGAGGATAGACCTGACCAGCGAAAATAGCCTGTGTGCCATAAGTGCTATTTTAAATTTCCTGGTAACCATATTTGAAAAAGAAATTGGTGAAATTCATTTTGATAGTGTTTTAATTTTACCCGTTATATCCAAAATAGCATTTTAATCTGTCCTCCATACAGTTATTAAAGAGGTGTCACGCATTCTTTATTTGTACGACAGCTTCAGAACCTGGTCTATGTGGAACCAGGCTGAATGGCGCTGTGAATACAACTACAGGCCAAACCTGTCCTGTGGCTTGTGTTTTAAATAAAGTTTTATTAGAATGTCCCCATGCTCACTCATTTTCATATCATGGGCCTCTTTCCTGGCGCAACAACACGGGTGAGTATTTACAGCAGATCAAAGCTGAAAACATTGACAAGTTTGCCCATTACAGAAAAAGTTGCCTGACTTATATGCTGGAGGATTTTATTTGTTTATCATCTTCATGATGGGTGAGCTCATTGACAGCACTTATAAAGGCCTAAACCTACACAGTTCTGTTCTGGGCTCCCCACAAGCAACTGCCCCCCACCCCCAGCCAGTGCCTGATCTCAGGAAGCTCCTGCCTGCAGTGAATCAGCCCATCCTGCCCCAGGACCTGCCAGAAACACCCATCCTCGGGTGTTGGGGTCCCTCAGTTCCCACCTGCAGCTTTTCTTGGAGCTCACACCTGCCCTGGCCATCCAAGTTCCTGCTTAGAACGTCCGATGGCGTGAATAGCGCTTTCTCCATTGGCATTGAGTCCTCCTGGGTTTCCAGCTATCCCAGCCCACGGTCAACCCCATGGACCACCCCAGCGCCATACAGATGATGGCTGCCTTCAGCACCTGTTGGGCCTCTTCCTCCTTGGCCCTGGTGGACAGCAGAGGCGGTGGCCACAAACATGAAAGCTGGGACTCAGCCCTGGAACCCAAGAGGCACCAACAGCTCTGTCCTTGTAAATTATGCTAAACAAATCACATTTTAAAAAAAGTTTGCTGAGGATTAACAAACGTCTAATGAATTCAAATCTGTGACATAATAGAGCTGGGTAAATATATTTTAAGTAATCAGCATGGAAGATTACTGACAGAGAAGTGACTATTGAATCTTAATTAAAATTGTATTCGGAGAACTGTCACTTAATACATTACTCTAACAGCCAAACAAACAGCGGCTTAAAATGCAAGTTGGGAGGGAGACTGTGTGATGAGTGCGCCTCTGGGTGGGTAGGGGCTCACTCTTTGGGGTGGAGATTTGGACAAACACTGGAAGAAGGAGCTCAGGCCTGGATGGCTCCCGCTCCAAGCCTGGAGGGGCATGGGTGGGGGAGGGGAACAGGAGAGGCTGCAGTTAGAAGAGGCTGGGACAAATGAAAGCCAGTGGAGGGACCTCGGGAGTCCTCGTGGGCAAAGCTGGGAGAGTGCAGGGATCAGAAGCCAGGCTTCGAAATGGATGCTGGGATGGAATGTCAGAAGTGCAAGGAATCCAGCAGTCTGCTCGGAAGGTCTATGAGCCAGCAGGGGCCAAGGTGGATTTGAAGGAGACCAGAGAGGGAGGGAAACGCTGCCACCTGTGACCTACAGTGCTGCAGACAGTCAGCGTTTACCCAGTGTGGGAGCAGTGTCCCCTGGCTCCTGTGACTGGATTGCTTCATGCGGTCCTCACAAGTCTGCAAGGTGAACCACCAGCC